>PVJH01031492.1:0-23676 GCA_004026705.1 Nesogale talazaci
AAAAAAAAGAAAAGTCCAGGAGCGGGTTTGATATATGATCCTAACATGAAGTCAAGCATTTCGTTGTTCAATAATCCTTTAATGATTCCACGGATATAAATGGTAGCTCAGAGCTGTGCATGTTTTCATGGTTTTGCCAAACTGTCTTTCCAAAGGGTCAACTCTGTACGTACAGATTCAATAAGAAATCATCCCTTGTGTGTGTGTGTTCTGTCTAATGAATTCTCTACTTTTCTATAGAGTTGCTTGTCTATTTAATTTGAGTTTGGAGTTAAAATACATTTTTAAAACCCACTCATGTGGTTGACTCAATTGTACATTTTATTTCGTCTCCCCTCCCACCTATTCGCCCCCCCCCCACTTTGTTAGCAATAGTTTGTTGTTGCTATTACAAAGAAGGAAGAACACAAGTGTTATTGTGGTTATACTCTGGGCTGCTCACCAAGATCAGCATTCCTTTGGAGAAAGACTAAGGCAGATATGCTTAATACTTGGATCACAATCTATGAGTGTGTGTAGATCATGTGGCATTAAAAATAGACATAAGCCTATCATCAATCCCAGCACAATTGATATGCAGCACAGTCAATCAGATGCAATCATAGGTGTCGAACACATGCACAAACAACTGCGCTAAGTGCAGCAAAACTGGCAAGCTAATTTATAGCTAATTTTTAGACCTTTGCTTATTTCTCTTAAACATAAGAAAGGGTTTTAAAATGAGAGGGGGAGCTACATCAAGTAAGAAATAAAAACATAACGGTTTCATCTGGTATGAGAGATTTTTGACACTACAAGCTTACATTCAGCTGATGTCCAGAGCACATAAACAGTTCTGGAATTTATTCGCAGAGGGAAAGTACCTAAATATGAGAAACTGTGCTACCTCCTTGACTGCATTATGCAGTTCTACTTATTTATGTGAGTCAGTACTTCCCACATAAAGATCATTAAATCCAAGTACCACTTCACCATAACTGATAATAATTTTATAAGTGTGCTTGAGGCAGGCTTTCAGCAGCTACTGTCCAGACTACGCATCCCTGACTCATTCCATTCAGTGCAAATCATCAGAGCAAATTCAGATAATGACAAAAAATGTACATAATTAATTGTGTTGTGTTTTTCAATATGAACTCAAGTGGCTATGCAAGGTACAAAAACACACATTGTACTATAAAGAAATCTCAATGCATTTATGCATAAATGTAACATAAATAAGTAAAAATATATGTTTTACATTTTTGTAGCTGGTAGATTATTATGACTTGATTATTTTATAAGTAGCTCACATCCTGAAAAAGTGAGAGCACCTCTGGACTTTGGTTTTTATTTCCATAAATAGTTACGTTTTCAGCAACCCACGGGGACAGTTCTGCCCGGGTCTATGAGTCTGGCTAGACTCCGTGGCAGTGAGATGTTGTTAGGTTGTATGGAACCAATATCAATCTTTTACTTTTTCATTACCACAGAGACTAGCCTACAAATTATGCTGTACTTTCGACTTTTGCTTTAATTCAAATTCTGTTTTCAACTCTAAACCACCATTTATCTTATAGTTAACATTTTAATACAATGGTGCTCTTGGGGGGTGTTTTATGGGACATTTTAACCTTCTGTTATATTTTTAAGCTTCCATTTCTATAGACTCTTCTAACTATAGATTGGAGATAGGGGACATTATAAAAATGTGTCTAAATGAAATGCTACTCTATAGACTCTTTGGGTTGGGATTCGTTCAATCAGTTTGTCGGTGATCTTTTTCCTTATTGTAGCAACATTCATTTGTAAATGTGTCACAATGTGTTTCTCTGTTTGCACGTTGATAAATATTTGGGCTAGCACTAATGCTGTGTGAAGCATGAAGCTGCTAAGGCATTGTGTACATATCCTTTATGATCATATGTCTTTTTCTCCCTTGACTGAAGTTTCATGCTAAGTCATATGGTACGTGTATGTTTAATTCAATAACAAACTGCCAAATTGTTTTTTGGAAGGATTTTACATTCACTCTAATAGTCACCAATCCCTCCTGTTTCACCTTCTAACTTGAAGCAGTTGGTATTTTGTTGTGCCCAGTTTTAATCATTCTAGCTGGTAGGAAGAGTTGTCCTATTGGGATTTTAACTTCTCCTATAAATGACCATGCCAGATACCTATCAGTTATACAGTCACTGTTTACATATCTTCTTTATTGAGGTACCTGTACCCATATTTGGAGGGGTGCTTGAATGTTTACTTATTGAATGATACACGTTCTTTACATATTATTGAGTTAAGACCTTGGTAAAAGATGTGTCCAGAGACAAATAGGATGTTGCTTACCTTTTCATTTTTAGATACCAAGTTTCCAAGAGCATAAAATGTATGCTTGATTAAATCCAGTATATATATATATATATATATATATATATATATATATATATAATGACATGGGTACAGATTTAGACCAAAATGTAAGCATACCCCTAAAAATATAGAGAGAGTTTCCAAGGCTATACATTTTAATGGGTGTAGATCACCTCAACTTTCTATTTTGGAGAAATATTAGGTTTGAATTGCTAACCTTTAGTTTAATAATCCAATACTTAACTGACAGTGCTATCTGGAACATGGTGTCTGTTTGTGTTTGTGTGTGTGAGAGAGAGAGAGAGAGAGAGAGAGAGAGGCTTTCACAAAATTTGTGAAAAAATTTAAATGAAAGTTAATGGGATTTTTTGTTTTACAAAGTTTTTGGAAATTCCATTTGTATGTTTAATGCACTTTTTCTTTTTTCCCTATGTATTTGATTATATAAAAGTCAAAGAAACAAAGCTTACTGGTTTTGATACATAATGACCCTTTATAGTTGTCAGCAGCTTTGAAGAATGAGCAAGTGCATTTTATTGATGAAAGAACAACAACAAAATAACATGGGCACATTTTTCCTGGCTTTTCTTCCCTGATGCAGCTTTTCA
This sequence comes from Nesogale talazaci, assembly GCA_004026705.1. NCBI lineage: Eukaryota > Metazoa > Chordata > Mammalia > Afrosoricida > Tenrecidae > Nesogale > Nesogale talazaci. The sequence goes on from PVJH01031492.1 coordinate 2,958, forward strand.
ATATTTTTAAAACTTCTTCCTAGTATGTTGCCATGACTGTTCTGTGTACTTAGGAACAATCTGTTAAGATTATACCAATGAAGTGTCAAATATATTCGCCATAACCTTCTAAGCTGACCTCTCTGACCTGACTTGAACTGATCCACTGATTACCTTGAAAACCACTGATTTGATTGTACCTTCATCTTGGAATCCTCTTGATAAAGCTAAGAGTTTCCCTACGTATAAGTATTTTCATAAAATAATTTTTATTGTTTTGAATTTGCTGAACAAACACATCAGATTTCTGAGTGAGCTTCATTCAGGTGAGATCCCAGCTTCAGCTACTGTTTCACCAATGGCAGCTCTATGGTCTTCCTGCGCTAGCACGTGCACTTTTGCCAGTGCTACTTCATTCCTGGGGTTGACCGCTCCTACTTTGGTACATCTTTGAGGTCTTCCCATCTTCTGCCAAAATGCTTTATCCATCTAAAACAGTTTATGTAGGGCATTATTCCTGTCAATGTGCTGCAGTTCAATGATTTTGTGAGATGTCATTTTGGTTTTGTTACATATCTGAAATTAAGCTTCATTTAAAATAATTTTGTTTTCCCTGAAATAAAATGAAAGCTTATTTTGGAAAGCACTGTGAGGAGTCTAAGACAATGGACTACTGAATCAACTTGCCAATAAGCATCCTCTGATCTGAGTTTTCAAATACATAGTGTTTGAAATAGACCCAGTCAGGTATGAACCTGAAGTTTAGTAGCAATGCATTTTTAATTTACCCCTAGCTATGTGTGAGTTTCTGGACTGTTTTCTATGTCATCAATGCATATGCCTATGCTTACATGAGTGTACAACTTTTCCTTGAGGAACTTGGATTAAAATGAAGTGTTGAAATCAAGACGCCATGATGTTAAAGTCCTCTAACTTTGCTTTCTGATCATTCTTCCCCAAAAGTTTGCACCAATCTGTCTTTGCGTTATAATGTTAGCTGTAAAATTTAATCCTTTTTTATTTATTCAATTTATAAATCGACTTGAAGAGAATGGGTATTTTACTGATATTGAATTCTCAGATCTATTAGCTTGTATCTGTCTTTGCTCCATGAAATGCTATATTTGGTCTTTTTCTGTCCAATTTCTCTCAGTGATATTTTAGTTTTAACAGCAAAATCTTATCTATCTTATTCAATTTATTTCTAAGAATAGCATCTCCTTGGTAATATTAAAAATTCTTGCTAGCTACCATCAAATCGGTGACATCTCATCGCAATCCTAAGTACAGCAGAAAGAAAATCTGCCCTTGGAAGGCCATTCTCACAATTCTTATGTTTGCACCCACTGCTGTGGTCACTGTGGCAATGAACACAAAGTGACAGAGTGTCTTCCTCTGTTGCACTGACTCTACGTTTCCAAGCCTGATGGGCTGTGCCAGACAGGAGTCTCCTCTAATAGTATGTCCCAGGATGTAAGAGGAAGTTGCACATCTTCATTTTTGAAGAGTATTTCTTCCTCAAATATAGATTTGTAGTAATGTCTGATAAAATATTCTAATTCTATTCAAAGATACAGAAATACATACATTGAATGCATCTTGATCTTGAACTGTGCTGCATTTATTGACATGATCCTTCAGTTTGCGTGTATAAATTGCCAGTACATTTTTGGTCAGAAATGATAATATTGAACATCCTCAGCTTCTTTTCTCTAGTGTGGATAAAGCCCTGTCTTTCAATATTTAATATATTCATAACTCTCTATTTATTAGGCACTCGTTATCAGGTTGAAATTTTATTTTATTTAACCTTTGACAATTTTTAAAATATAAGTGGGTGTTGGTTATTTTCAAAGTTGTTGTTTCCTTCATTATTGTGTTTCCCTATTATTGTATTCCTTATTTACTTAATAGGGTGGATTACATTGCATTTTTATTATAGATAGAATCTTTTGTTCTTGGGATAAACCCTACTTGGACATTATATGTGTTCTATTTTTCCTTTCAGTGTAGTTTTTCTTTTTGTTTAGAATGCTACTTATATCCAAAAAGATATTTTCATGCAATCTTATCTTGTTTACTATTTTTATTATTTTAAAGTTTTTCATGTAATAATTATTCTTTGAGTATTATACACCAAATAAAATCCATTGCCGCTGACTTGATGTTCACTCTAGCAGCCGCTCCGTGGGACATAGTGGAACTACCTCATAGGGTTTCCTAAGACTGCACCCCTCTACAGAAACAGACTGCCACCCCTTTCTTCCAGGTCCAACTGCCTACTTTTACATTAGGACCCTATTGCTCAACCCATTCCAAACTCAAGTCCACTGCCAATCCTGTTTACTCCAGCTCATAGAAAGCCTATAGGACAGAGATCTGCTGTGTAAAGTTTCCAAGACTCAAAATTTGCATGGGAATAACCAGCCTTGTCTTTCTTTCACTGAGAACTTTTGGCATTCCAATTGCTCACAAAATAGTTAGCTCATCCAGGACCACATTGTGGTAAGTTTTCTGATTGTCAGTGCCAGGAGTATCATTCTTCGCTGAATGTGTGATAGGATTTTCTAGTGCAGACATTTGCTTTGAGTGTATGCACAATGATAATATTCTTGAATGCAAATGAATTTCTTTATTCAATCGGTAGCCATTTATTCTTGAACCAGGCTTGATAAATTGTGTTTTCATATTTAATTTTATCTGATTAGTTGAATATAGGCACACAGTTGTCTAGCTGATGCCTGATCCTACTTGAGACATTTGTAGTATCTGGAGTGATCTCCATTTTTAATTATGTTATCTTCATTTACTTGCAGATTCTTTATATTCTCTTTAATATAGATTACACACAGTCATCTTTCTGAAATCCTAATGTTAGGCTTTGATTTTTTGCATTTCTGTTATTTCTTGTACTTCTGTTTTTAACTCATATATTTTCCTTCTATTTCTTTGGAATTAATTGATAATTCTTTCTCCAACTTCATAGGGGAGAAATTTAGATCACATATTTCATCCGTCTTTTTTTCCTTTCTAATATATGTACACAAAGATAGACATTACTTTTAAGAACTGCTGTATCTACATGTGGTTTTACTATTATTCAACTTAACAATGGTCTTATTGTAAATATTGACGGAGAACTGCTTACTTAATCAGGTAAGAAGAAAAATAACTTTTTCAATTTCTGTTTTACTAATTTTATTATTTCAAACAATTTAGATTTTTGGTTATGAAATTAATATAAGGTAGTTCTTATATTTGTGTGAGCATATATTTAGATACTTAAGCAATTACTAGGCAGTAGTTGTGAGGAAGCACCACTATTTATTGAATATTTTGGCTGAAACTTTTAAAATGGCAGGTGGACAAGTTAAAGTTGTTTGGGACCAGCCTTGCCCAATTCAGTTAAGTATGTGGACAAATTCCACTACTTCTGTCTGTACAAATTGTGTTTAATAAAGATGAGTTTTATATGATTATGTGTTTACCCCTTAGTACTATATGAGTTATGGTATTTCTATAATAAAGGTGGCAATAACAATTATCATCACATACTTCAATACTTCCTATTTGTTGATTCATTGTTTGAATCAGTGCATATTATGCATCATTTAAAATGCCTTTTTATTTTTATTAGAGTCAAGTCCCCCTCAAAAGAAGCTGACCTTTAAGAATATTTATTTCATGGAATATCAGAGCCTAAAGAAGACAGAGAAATTATTAAAGCAATGAAATACAAATTATTTGGTTCTCTACCTCCAACTTGAATATTTTTTACTAAATGGGCTTTAATTTTACTGTGGAATTCCAATGGCTGACACACTTTGTGTCCGATTCATTCATGAATGTTTGTGGTAGTGTCAGAAAATTAGTAGCCCACAAGATACAGATCCTCCATGAAGACAAAAATTTGGCCACGAGACTGTCAGCTACCTTTGCATGTATCAAAAGATGGCGTTTAACTTCCCATGGGTCAAGATGAAGAAAGTGACCTAAATCAGAATAAGACAATGGGTATGGAGACCAAAGAATAATCATGCTTGTTATTTCTGATATTTCAAGTTATCCTTCTTGACAGCTGTGATTTAATGATAACCATTGGAGAACTCTGGAATTGATGTTATTCCTCCATGGATTCTCAGGTGCAGACATACTGGCCTCTTCTAGAACTTTCTTAAGGAGCATTCCTATTCCCTGCTTTGGAATTCTAAGTTCAATATATATCCCAATTTCCTTTTTACCTCCATTTCCATCATAGCCTTTAGTTAGTCATTCGATTCACACAAACACCCCTACTGTGATACTTTGTATCAAATCTGTACATATTTCTCAGTGGTTTAGCACCTAAGACCAATAATCCTCTATGATGTGATTCAATACAATGTACTCAACTGTATAATGGGAGCAGCTATGGGGAGATAATCCCTATCTGATTCAAGATGCATTATAGGCCACCCTTTCACAGATCAAAGACATGATGCGGTCAACTGAAAGTATGTTTGTTGGACATTTGGCATGCTTCCAATATAAATGGATGCTGTGCAAAACTTGACTACTTCTTGCTATATTTGCACCCTTCATCTGGCTCATCTTTCCTCTGGTGCTTTGGATTTAAGTCAATGGTCTGCCATATTACCTGCTGATGCTGGGGGTTTTCAGAGGACTTGCCCCTGGCATGCTAATCTTGCACTTACTCAATTCTGCAGTCATAAAACTGACCACCTGATCTCTGAATAACCCAACTCAGCATCCACTTGATCTTCAGTTTGTCAAACCACATTTCCAAGGTCCAGAAAAGTCTCCAATCTAACATCTGACTCATGGACTTGGAACTTACATGAACTTGGAACTTACCCGTTTTTATCATAATATTATCTTTCCTAATAATCTGACAGTGAAATATTGTCATATACATAAGCAGAAATGGACAATGATCTATATCTATCTCTCTGTCTATATACCTATGCTTTTGTGTATGTGTGCATTTGTGTCACTGGATTTCCTTCTTAAGAGAAGTCATCCTAAGACAATAATCATTTCAAAATAGCTTTAAGGTATTAGCAATAACTGCCAGTTAGCAAGTGGCTGATATAAACTAAGCTTATTGTTATTGGTATTGTTAGCTGTCAGATAAGAAAACTAACCCATAGCAGAACAAAATGTTGTCAAGCCCTGTGACATCTTCATAATAGTTTACACGTCTGAAGCAATTGTTGCAGATAGTGTGTAAATTTATCTCCTTATGAATTACCATTTTATTGATGTTCTGTTTAGCAAACATCAGGCCTCTTCAAGTTATATGTTGTTTTGATGGCCTGTCCAACATAGCAGGGCATACTCCTCCCCCACAAAAAAGACCAGATTTTTTTTCAAAGCTATGTTTTTAATTTATTTTATTAAACAACACTACCACTTTCAAAGAACTCCCCATTATACTTAATGTATTTTTAAACCTGTGATTCCATTCTTGGAAAACATTTTCAAACTCAACTTTATATGATTAAAACACCTCCCTATTTGTTTGTTTTATCCTTTAACTCTTCTACATCATCAAGTTGCTGGCCCACATGTCCCCCTTCATTCATGGAAACAAAAATAAGTCACAAGGAAGGAGGTCAGGTGAGTAAGGTGTGTGGGGCCAAAAGAAGCTGGATGTTTTTGCCAAAAGCCAGCACAGTGAAATGGCATGTGAGTAGGTGTATTTTTATTGTGGCAAAAGCAGTCGCTCTCTGCCAGAAATCAGGCCTTCTCTGTTGTACACAGTTGTGCAATCTTTTCAGAAACTCTAAATAGAAAGCTTGGCTAACAATTTGAACTGGTGGAGTGAGCTCCAAATGTACTATGTGTCGACATTTTTGTCTGTTTGGGAAGTTGACAGAAGTCCAAAATGAGGTTTGTCACCAGTCAACATTTCAACTTGTTTTAAATGAGAAAATCTCTCACACACACTTGAGTTTTTCCCATAACCCTGTCCTCATAAGCTATGGTGAACATCACAACTGTTTTTGTGGCATTTTTCCCAAGCAGAAAACACAACTTCATAGTCTCATTCTGTTTCCTTAATTCAGCCATCACAACAAAATGAGGTTCCAGCAAAACTTTGATGTAAAAATCTACTGTATTCAGAGAGAACCTTCCCAGGAGACACCACTGAATGTACTAATTCAGAGTTGCTAGATGCTTACCTAAAAGGGAAAATACATACTACAAAAACTCTTCCCTGCAGAGCTGTTTTTTTTTCCCTTTTTCTTTCTTAGGGGCCTGGGCATTGGCTGGGTACCCCCTAACCAGCTTGTTTGACTGTGGTATCATGTGTGTTGAAATTTTATGGCATCTTTATTTAAAATGCCAGCAGAGTGCCCATGTTGAATAGGTTTTACTGAGGATTCTGGAATAAACAATTCACTTAATTAATAATCAGGACTATTTGTTTAGGAAGCCAGTGTCGACCTTCAGCTTCTTGACCACCCACCAAAGTGGTCCTTCTGATACTGAAGTTCTTTTGACATATGAATGCAACTGAAAAAAAAATACCCTTAGTTAGGTATGTAAAACCAAACGCTTACTATTCTTTTGACCCTGAAAGTAATCAGTTAGAAAAAAATTGTGGCACTAGAATCTGTGGTAACCTGGAGTCCTGGTGATGTCAGACTCAACTCAGAGTTGGTGAGATTGAGAGGGTTGGGGTAGTTTCTATGCATGACCTTTTTTTGTTTGTTTCCTATTCGCTGCTTATGCAATAATAAATCCTCTTATGTTGAGCACTGTAATTAAGAGGATTGGAATGTCTCTCTTATATGTGTGAGAAGTAAAAAAAAAAGTTGAATTTCAACTAGTATATCTATTATTGGAAGAGGTGATAGGAAAGTTTGCAGGAAAATGAGTAAAGGTGTCAACTCCAGTGTTCATTTAGTATGGTTAAATAAAGTTCATGACCCTTGTATTTCAATGACAAGAACACACAAAAGTAGATAGAAGCTTTAGAGTTTCTTCCACTGTCTATAAGAACTCTTTGAGCAAGGCAATTTGGTAGTAGGAATGGTGTAATTACTTATTTAGTTTCATGTGTTGATAATGCATAAGTCAGTGGAAAGAGCATAAAGATCAGATCTTTGAAAATTATTTTTGCTGTTCAACTATTGATTATAATTTTGACTAGGAAGCTGGTAAGGAAAACAAGTGGAAGAGTACAAATAATTGGCATGTACTTGCTGTCTTCAAATAATTTGAACGAAGTCCACACATTTGGACATATGTATAAGGCAATTAAAAGTTTATTAAAAGTAGAAGAATTTCAAGATTTTTAAATATATACAAAAATATAATGTTTGAAATATGCAATACATGATCACTAGAAGCAAAAATGTATGCCTTTGTTAGAAATACCTGCACAGTGGTTAGGGAATTAATGTAGGGCTAAGAAACAGTGGGGTGTGGGAAGTAGGAGAGAACAAGTGATTCCTGAGTTCTTGGCTGGATTGGAAAAATGTCCAGGAAACTTTCATTAATTAGGGAATTTGCTAAGATAGTTGAAGTGCAAGGTAATACTGGAGAATAGAGCTTTGTGGTTAAATATATCTTCCAACATTTTATGTGTCTTGGTCTGATGTGGGGATTAGGGAATTTCTCAATTGTTTACCAAAATTATTTAGCTGTGTCTGTGAATGTTCATTCTTAGTAATGCTAAACTGAGAATTGAATCCTGGGTAGTAGTGCATAGACACATAAGGTAGGAATATAGCTTTTTGTTTGGTATTCCATCTTATGAGTGTGAAGGAAAGTGTGAAGAATTGAAGTGTGAATTGTTTGGGTACTGTGAAAATCATGGAAAGTTCTCGAGTTGTTAGTGCATAGGTAACTTGCAAGATGCCCCATAAATATAGTTTGTCACATTTGCATTGTAAATAAATTACTTGAGATATCTCCCTGTAGCTCACTATGACCCCGCAGTTGATGGACAGCATAGTGCTATGTTTGCATGCTTGTATTCTGAGAAGGCTGTAGTGGGAACAGGTCTATAGCATGTGGTGTAACCAGCCCTCCCACAACTAACTCAACTGCAGGTTCAGTAGGTGCAATTGTATGGTTCACATACATAAAGATTTTTGCAGCAAAGCCAGAGAGAATAGGAGAAATGGAAGAGAGAGAGAGAGAGAGTAAAATGCACACATTTCAAAGTATCATGCTCACCTCAGCTCCTCTTGGTGGTATACATAGAGGTGGGAGACAAGAGGGCAGGAGAAAGTTTTCTTGAGGTTTTATTTCTAACTAAATCTCGTACCTCTTTGGGGGCATGAAAGACACCTTGTTATAGATAATGACCTATATCTTAGGAAGGGGTTGTGCCATAGGCAACTTAAGCAATAGCAGGGGCATGGTTAAGGGTTATACACAGATTCCTAAAGGGAGAAAATGGGAGTACATATATGGCAAGATGGATAGACCCTAGACTCAAGACCTTTGAGTGGTCCCAGGCTTGCCTCCAGGTTCTCCTTTAAGAGAACAATTATCAGAAAGGAGTCAGCCCAACTTAGGATGAATCAGATTATACAGTCTGGTTGGTTAAATGGCTAATACTTTTCACCTCTGACCTACTTCCAATGGCCTTCTAGTGTACAGTCATTTAGCGTGTGTGGCAAGCAGCGTCTTGGGTTTAGCATATATTTGGGGAGAGTGAACTTGGGAAAAATCTTTCTGTGTCTCACAGTAGCAGTAGCCCAGTTTCAAGCAACATGTTTGCTTCAATTAAGCACACTGGCTACTTCATGTATGTATTTGTTACCTGCCTGTCTGCATGTGAGAACGGAGTCTCTAGCACATGAAAGGGTGCAAATGGGGTTGTGGTTAAAAATACAGACCATGCCAATCATTGTTATTTCCATTAGATGTAGTTGAATCTAGTGTTCTAGTTATCGAGAATTGCTGCAGCAGAAATACTACAGAAGATTGGCTTTGAAAATCAGACATTTATTTTCTCATATTTTGGAATGCTGGATATCTGAATACTAGGTCTGGATTCTAGGTAAAGAAAGCTTCTCCTTTGAATGTCTGTTCTGAAGGAAGGTCTTTATTATTATTCTGCTGGGACCTTTGGTTCCTTGATCTTAATGTACCATGACACTTACCTGCTCCAATATCCAGTTCCTTCTTTTCCTAATCTACTATTTTATGTATCAAAAAATTGCTTTAAAGACACTAATACTATTTCGTTAAAACAAGAAATTTATTACATTCTAAAATGAGATTTCAATAACAGATGTAGAGGTTTGGATTTGCCATACATATATTACAACACAGTTCAATTCAAGAGTCAAAAAATGGTGAACCATGAATAAATTTGTATAAGTGAATGCTACAATTCTAGTCAGTTGAGTTTAACAGAGTTTTACTAAGAATTTTGAATGACTTTTAGAAAATGTCTTTTTATTAGAGTGAATTTTTAATAGCTTTAAGGGAGTCACAAAAATAAGTCTGGTGGAGTGAACTACTCAGTGGAGGCACTCAAGATCCTGCTTCCACCTAATCGGTGCCCTTTTGAGCATATAATCAAGGCAAGGTCACCCTGGTCCATCACATTCCAGAAAGCTGGGAGTGAGAAGATTGTGCTGAGGGTTACATCTCAATACCCGGAACTAAATCATAGAAGGTAATATAGAACAACATACAAAAAAGAAGGGAGATGAGTATAGTCGTTCCCTGAGTACTCATGAGCTCACCTTAAACTTAGGGTATGTATGAATAATAGAAAGAAGTGATAACATACACTAAAGGAAGAATTAGCAGTCATGTTCAGTATGTGACAACTCTAAAATTCAGTGCTAGTTTTTTAGCAGCAATATCAGACATTCTTAGGATTACCTTATTTGTATGTGTCACAGACTTGAATTTTTTCACTTTGCTTTTGTGAATTATTTCAGATTCACTACAATCTGAAGTAAGAAAATTACTCTCCAAACATAATTTTTTCTAGTCATGCATTCAATGTATACATATGAAGCTAGCTAATATATGCTAGGCTTGTGCTTAACACACGAAGAAGCTTTTTATGTTCACTCACTTGGTCAACATGATATTGGATCATTCAGTCATGAAATTTAGAGATATTCAGTGATGTAATAGATATTTGTAGATCACATACTTCATGACAGTGGCTACTCTTGGTAAAAAGGTTCTTACCCAAAGAAAACATAAGATACCAGTAGAACATACATTCAGTCCATCAGTGAGACATGCAAGAAACACATTTAGAAAGAACCCTATGTTGTGATCAAATATCAATTGAAATCCAATTTACTGCCAGGGATTTGATGCTAACTCAGAGCACCCTGTAAGACACAGACTTAGCAGAATTGTCCCTGTGGGTTTCCAAGACACCCATTATTTATGAGAATAGAAAGCTCCATCCTTCCATGTTTTTGAATCACAGACACTGTAGAATCACATCCCAATACATACTCTACACTATCAAAACTTCTCTTTTGTGATTATTATCTGAAATAAACAAACCACCAGTTTGTCCAACTTTAGTGGCTTCTGTGTTGCTATGACACTGGAAGCTGTATCAGTCATATTTAAAATGCCAGTGGGATCTCCCAAAGTGAGCAGGTGTCAGAGGAGCTTCCAGACAAAGAATGGTGAACAACTCAGCTGCCCAATTTATAGGAAGTAGACACTGAAAACCTTAAGCGTAACTTCAAAACACTGTCAGACACTGAAGGTCTAATGAATGGAAGCAGAACTTTGTCAGAGTTAGTACAAGAGGAAGGACCCCTGAGATCCAAGGTCACGTGAAATACAATTGTGGAAGAGGCTGCTTTCTCACAGTAAAGGTGACCACGGTGCCATGAAAGGAGTAAAGTGTGTAACGTGAACTCTTAGAAATCATCACCTGCTGACTGGACAGGACTCAAGATAAGGAGAGACAGCTGGAAAAATCTGCAATGACTTTGTACTGTGTGAAGCACGAATTTAGAAAAATTGGAAATGGTCAAAAATGAAATGCGTAATGATCCAGACCTAGACAGTATTGAGCTGAAATGGATTGTCATTGGCATTTTGAATCAGAATATCATATGACTTGCTATTCTGGAAATATCACAATTAAAAGGAATGGCATGGTATTAATTGCCAAACGTGTCTTTTCAACCTTGAAGTGCAAAGCTTTCCATGATAGCATTATAGATAGCTGGCTCAAAGAAAATGCTAAGACTAGAGCTATTGTGTCAGTCCGGGTAGACTAGAGAAACAAATTTCAAAGACATGCATATGGATATAAGGAAAGGGTTTATGTACAAAAGGAATGTGACTCTAAGAAGCATCCCAATCCAGTCCAGGACAAAGCCATAAGTCTGATATTAACCCATATGCCCCAAATCAATCTACAAAGTCTCCTTTCAACTCACGAAATCACGGGTCAGTGGGTGCAGAGTTCTGATGCTGGCAGGGGTCTTACCATGCCTCCTTGCTTCCAGGGCTCAGGGTCCATCAACAGCCTGCCACTCCAGCTTCAGAGGTCTGGCTCCATCAGGGCAAAGCCGTGTGGTCTCTCCACCATACTCCAGCTCTTCGGACGCTGCCATCTTGTCTTTTCTGTGACTCATCGCCTCTGAGACTAACTCCCCACAACTGGGGAAGATAGCGTCTCATCTACACGATGGAAATATTGCGAGATTTCCCAGAAGTCTCACGAGAAAGCCACGCCCACATAGAGACCTCATGGGCTACTCAATGGCTATCTCCAGATTAACAGGCTAGATTCCACCCCTACATTTCAATCATAAAATTAACATAAGCATGTGACTGTCACAGCTATTATTCAAATTTATGCACCAACTGTAAAAGGTAGTGATTAAGAAATTGAAAAATTCTACCCATGACTTCCAGCATCATTTAGTATTTTGTCCAAAGCATGAAGAGAAGATGGAAAGAATACATAGAGTCATTGTACCAAAAACAACTTGTGGACATTTCACCATTTCAGAAAGTAGCACATGAGCATGAACCAATGGTGCAGATGGGAGATGCTCAAGTGCACTGAATACATTAGCCAAATCATGGATCTAGGAGTTGATGGGACATCAATGTAAATGTTTCAGAATGCTGAAGAAGAATTGGAAGCACACACTCCTGTATGTCAGTACTGTAGAATATAGTTACTTGGTCAACTGCCTGTACAAAATTCATATTTGTGTCCACGCCAAAGAAAGCTGATCCAAAAGACTGCTTAAATGATAGGATGACATAACTGATATCACACGGAAGTAAATTGTTCTTAAGATAATTCAATAATGATTAAAGCATTATGTTGCGAAGGACCTGCCAGAAATTTAGGGTGGATTAAGACAATGTGGGAACAAAGGATGCCATGGCTGATGTCAGATAGAACTTGCCTCAAAGCAGAGACAAGAATACCAGAAAGACTATTTATTTGCAATGCATTGATTATGCAAAGTCATTCAACTGTTTGGATCATAATAAACTGAGGAGTATGAAAATTCCATAACACATTGTACTCATGAGTATGGATCAAAAGGCAGTTATTAGAACATAACAAAGAAATACTGCATAGCTTAAAATCATGATATATGTGCATTGTGATTGTATCCTCTTACCACAATTGTTCAATCTGTGTACTGAGCAAATCATCAGAGAAGCTGGATTAGATGAAAAATTTGCCATCGGGCTTCTAGGAAGGCTTATTAAAACCTGTGGAGTGAAGATGATACCACCTTTTTTGCTGAAAGTCAGGAGAAGTAGAAGCACTACCTGATGAAAAGCCAGCAGTGCAGCCTTCGATATGATTTTAACTCAATGTAAGGAAGACCAAAGTTCTCACAATTGACCAATAGGTAGCATTAAGATAAATGGAGAAAAATGTTGAAGTTGTCGAGGATTTTTCCTTTCGTGGATGCTCAATCAATGCTCATGGAATCAACAATAAATAGATAAAAAAGACTAGTTGGATTAGTTAATCTGATGGACAAAACCTCTTCAGAGTTTTGGAAACAAAGATGTGGGTAGTTACATAATATGGTGTCAATTTTTGACTTGAGAGAATTAAGGATGCAGGGGTGGAATCTAGTATGTCAATTGGATCATAGCAAATGAGACCTCTGTGTGAGCATGACCTTCTCCTGAGAGTTCTGGAAACTCTTATATTTCTTCCTTGGGGGCAGAATATACTTCTCTCTCTCTCTTTTCCCTTCCTAAAAGACATCCCTTAGGAGAAGCCACATGAAGATCCTTGTCAGCACTGCGATGCTCACAACACCACTAAATCCAAAGACTTTCTACCCACTGGTATGTGATAGTCCTCCATTTGGCATCATTGCATGTGTTTTGTGAGTCTGAGAGGACTACATAGACTGGTATCAGATATATAGGCAAACATTGGACTTATGGACTTGATCTGGAATAGGTTGGGGTGTTTTTCAATGTTCAACTTCCTTTGTATATAAACCTCTGTCCTACACATATATGACTTTCTATGAATTTGTTTCTCTAGTCTACCCAGTCTCACACAGATCTTGCTTTGAAGACCAAGTTGTGCCTGAATCTAGTCATTCTATTTTCAATTGCATCGGATGCATTTGATAATTGGACTTTGAATAAGTAAGATAGAAGAAGAATCAGCACATGTGAATTGTGGCAATAGGGATGAATATTGAAAAGTACCATGGACAAACCAAAGGACAAACCACTCTGTGTTGGAAGAAGTAGGGCCAGAGTGCTTTTTAGAGGCAAGGGTGGCAAATCTCCACCTCACATACCTTGGACATATTGTCAGCACAGTCTAGTCCCTGTAGAAGGACATTATCCTTGGTGAAGTAGAGGGGTAAAGGAAACAAGGAAGAACTTCAGAAGGATGGATTGGCATGTGGCTGCAACAAAGGATTTAGGCATAGGAATAAATGAGAGGATGATCAGCCGTGGACAGTGTTTCATAATGTTATGGATATGGTCACCAGTAGGCCACATGACAACTATCAATAGCAACATATGAACAATGAAGCCAGCAAGTGAGATAGAAGTTCCTAATGAACATCATAGTGAAAAGAAGACATCTTGAAATAACTTATAGTCTTGACCTTTACACAGAGACCTGAAGGGAGTGAGGAAAGAGCCATGAAAATATTTGGTAGGTAATTACTGCAGAAAGAGGAAACGACTAAGGAAAATATCCTGAGGCAGTCTTTTGGATAGAAAAGAGTGAGCTGAAAAACTTTTTTTTTAATTTAAAAAAAAAGAAAGTATGAGCTGATAGAAAATTAGGTTAGAAAATCTGTGTAGAATTAGATGATGGCAATTTCTATTCTAAAATATGGAAAGAAATCATACCAACATGGTCTCTAATTTAGCTGAATTCTTTCATTATTTAGGCTAGGTTTTATAGCTTAAAGTTCACTTTGTATTTTATGTCACAGTTCACACATCCCTAATTGGTAGTAGAAAAGGTTGTGTGGGCAAAGAAAATGGCATTGTACAGAGGGTCATTGCAGGCAAAGATTTAATGACAGTATGAAAAGAAAAATCAGTTTAATCGTATGTATGGTGGTCATGGGAGGAAATAATGAGTATGAATCCAGAACCTCTACTGGAAGCTCTGCTATTATTTTTCATACTTACAATTATATTTTTAAAAAGATAGTAAATATTGTTTTGTCTGGAAGTGTAACTATCACCATTTACTAATTAATAAATTCAAAATATAAATTGATAAATCATTCCAGAGAGTTATTTAACAATATGGAACTCAGTTTAAGGTTCTTATTTTCTAAAACTTAATTATAAGGAAAACTCATGCTAATAAATGAATGTACAAAGTTCTATGGATATTACTTTAGTAAATCAAAACTGAAACCATAAACAGCCAAAAGAGCAATATTTTTTTTAAAAAATTGTCATACTCATACTCATGCAATGCTATTTAATAGCAGAGGGTACGTTTTATATACTTCAGCATGATCAGCTCTCACATGGATAATAAGAAATGAAATTTAAAGTTGCATAATGATACATAAAATGATATATGTACATTTCAGTTCATAAAAGGACAAATGTCACATTTTATGAATATGTAGAAAAGCATATACAATTTATAGAACACTTCACAATATATCCAAGAATAATAAGAAATCAGATTAGAGGATTAAACAGGGAATAAATATGTGAACAACTTGAGCAATTGTTAGAAGTGCTCAAAAAAGTTGCAAACATGTATGGTAAACTTTCTGGGTATTTTTTTTTTTTTGCTTTTTTAAGTTGGGCAGTGAATCTAAAGATATGTTGTTATATATGGTTCACTCTATTTCACAGCACAGTACCATATAACAGAAACAGCAGTAAACATAAGAATCAATAAATAGGAATGAACATAGCACATCCAATACCCAGCCCTGAGGTCTATCCAAAGTCATGGGCTGCTCTGCATTTGCAGAGCAGAGCTGCCAAGCCCAGGAGTCCAAGGCAGTGCTCCTCTCGAAACCACCTTTGATCGAAGGGGCCTCAGCATGGGTTTGAACTTGCAATGTTTTCCATTAGTACTCAACTATTGAGCCATTTGTTACAGCCGGATACATCATACAGGTATTTCCACTAAACAAATAGATTGCCCATGAACTGCCAGTGGGTGGTCTGTCAAAACCTTGGGCCTTGTTATTTTTCTAGTGCCTTAAGGGTATCTTGGAGGTTTTCCTTCAATTGTGTTAGACTGAGTCCTCTGCAGAAGCAAAAACAATGACACTTCTTTGTGCATGTATACAGAAAGGCGTTTACAGCAAGAAATGGTCTACACAGTTGTAGAAGCATGTATGTCGAGCGTGGTTAAAGTTCATGACTGAAAGACCTTTTGAAACAGGAAGCAGGGAGCTGGGGAATGTAGAAGTTAAAAGAATCCAAGTTCAGTTGTCTGCTGATAGTTTTCTGCTGTGGGTGGGAGGTCAACAAACAGATGCTCTAGACAGATCTGCTGGAAGTGAAGTTTTCCAACCGTTTGCTTGGTGTCATGGTTACAGTTGGGTGGAGATGTGCATGATCAGTAGTTCAAAGCCACCAGTAACCCAGCAGCTCCATGAAAGAAAGACTAGGCTTTTCTGCTCTGGTAGTTACACAGTCTTCAAAACCCATAGGGGGTCACTATGAGTCAGTATTCATTCCAAGGCACTGAGTGAGATAGATATTCCAGTACCACTGTTGGCTGCTCACAGAATTGGTTACATTGTGCTAGGGCCCATCAAGGAATTGATTTCACTGTGTTAGATGACATCATGGAGAGTACTGCCAAAATACTGGGAACCATGACACAGCCAAGTAGAAACAAAGCCTAATATTAGTTCTTGACCATATGCTGTGTCTGCTGAAATGGCCAAAGGTATATCATTTTTATGACAATAATTCTATTTATTCTTTACATTTTTAGTATTTCTCTATCATTTAATATATTTCCCAAAGAATCTTTCAGCATTGAAACCCAAGGCTTGTTGTTTTTTCTCTTCAGAGTTTTCAGCTGAAGAATTGCTGAGCAGATTCATCCCTTCTTTTTTAATTCCACATCTTTGCACATTTCATGACACTATTTTGTCTCTTCAAACTCTTCTTTTGAAAATCTCTGTTCCATTATTAACTTCATTCTTTCTTCCATTTGATTTTGCTACTCTACGTTGAAGATCTTATTTTAGACACTCTTCTTGTAACTACTTTTTTTTCTTCTTATGCTTTTAATCACTTTTTTCTTTCTGCACCCGTGATGTTATTCCACAATTAGATATTACACTATAGCAGAAAAATCTACAAAATCAATAGAACAAATTTCATGAGTCGTTGAAATGACCTATCCTTTTGAGGGGCTAAATTACTTTTGTGATTTAGGCAAAACTTGCTTCACTTTGTTTTTGGTTGGTTGCTATGAATTTGGCTCTGATTATGGATCACATAGACATCAAAAAACAAAATGTCTTCTAACCTCATAATACAGTTATGACTTTTTATAAGTGTGAGCCCATTATTTTGGTATCTGCGAGGGACTCTCTTGTTTTTACTGACCCTTTAATTACCAAGCATGATGTCTTTGGCCAGGTAAGCATTTCTCCGGATGCCTTGTCAAATATAAGTGAGCCAAAGTTTCACCATTCTCTTTTTTCTCACATTCTGGTGTGTTTCTTCTAAAACTGATTTATTCATTCTTTTGATAGTACACAGTGTAGTCATCATTCTTCACCAACACAGAAGGAGAATTTCCATATCTGAATTGTGGTGTGAGAGAAGGATCTTTCCTATAAATATGTAAAATTCTGTTGTTGAAGGTTGCGCGTATCATTGGATACATGTGGGGTCACTTTCTATACATTGCAAATGGGGTTATTGGTATGTAAAGCATAAAGAGCTGCACAATCTCAAAATATTTTGAAGCTATTGCCTATACTGTAAATTTTGGCATATACTCATAGACATTTTTTACAGGGTCTCAGTATTTTTTAAATGAATCATTTTCTTGGGGGTTCATACAACTCCCATCACAATCAATACAAAAATCAATTTATGCAGTCTACATTTACAAAATTATTGCCATCATCACTCTCAAAACATCTTCCCTCTCTTCAGGTCCCCAGTATCAGCTCCCTATATTACCCTTCCTTCCCCCCTTCCTCTTAAACCCTTAGTAATTTACAAATTGTTATTTTTTTCATGCTGTGCACTGTCTAATGTGTCCCAACACTTGCTTCCCTGTTGTCCATGTCCCAGAGAGGAGATGACATGTAGATCCCTGAAGTTGGTTCTCCCGTTCTCTTCTTCCGTCCTCCACCCTCCTGGTATTACCACTCCTATTACCAGTCTTGAGGAATCATCTATCCTAAGTTTCCCTTGTTTTCAACTTCACTGTACATCTCCTGGTCTAGCTGAAATTATGTGGTAGAATTGGGGTCATGCTAATGGGCGAGAGGCAGCATTTCAGAACTAGAGGAAGGTTGCATGTTTCATTGCTACTACCCTGTAACTTAACTGGCTCATCTCCTCCTTGTAACCCCTCTGCAAGAGGATGTCACCTCAGCTATTGATGGGCTTTGTACACTCTGTACACTCCCCTCATTAATAATAATATAATTTTAGCTCCTTGATGCCTGACACCAGATCCCTTCACCACCTCATGATCACACAGGCTGGTGTGCTTCTTTCATGTGGGCATTATTGCTTCTGAGCTGAATGGCTGCTTGTGTACTCAAGCCTTTATGACGCCAGACACTATATATTTTGGTAGCTGGGCAGCATCCTTTCTTCACCACATTAGCTTATGCACACATTTGTCCTCAGCGATCATAGCAGCAAAGTGAGCACACAATATTATGCTTTTTAGTTCTTGAAGCCTGATATCTAATCCTTTTGGCACCTCATGATACCACAAGCTAGTATGCTTCTTCCATGTGGGCTTTGTTGCTTCTGAGCTAGATGGCTGCTTGTTTACTTTCAAGCCTTTAAGACCCCAGACGCTCCATCTTTTGATATCCAGGCACCATCAGCTTTCTTCACCACCTTTGCTTATGCACAAATTTGTCTTCAGTGATTGTATTGGAAGGTGAGCATCTTTGAATGCCAATTTAAAGAACAAAGTGTTCTTGAACCAAGGAGGTACTTGAGTGGAGGTCCAATGCCCATCTGTTGTCCTACTAATAATCCTATAAGTATGCTTGTTTATCTCTTTCCCCATCACCATTTATAAATATATGCCACTATGTACATACCTGTATTTGAACT
Source organism: Nesogale talazaci (assembly GCA_004026705.1). NCBI lineage: Eukaryota > Metazoa > Chordata > Mammalia > Afrosoricida > Tenrecidae > Nesogale > Nesogale talazaci. Next base: position 21,684 of record PVJH01031492.1, read on the forward strand.
TCTATAAATGTCCATTAACCCCCAGGTCCTTCCTCTTTTTCCATTTGCTTCCCTCTCATCCCACTAGCCTGCTCAATCTCCATTTGGGTTTCAGTATTTACTCTCTGTTACATTAGTCTTAATCAATCTGGCCTTCTCTCATCCACCTTGTCACTGAATTTGTGTCAATTGTTATTGCCTTCTTCCTGGGCTGATCGTCATCACCACCTTTCCCCCTCCTCCCCCTCTTACATATCCCCTATCCTGGAACCATCAGTCCTGTAATTTTCACCTCCAACTCTTTGTCCAGTCTATCTTGTCTTGATAGACCTGCAGAGATAACAACATGTACAAAAAAGGTCTCCTAAAATGAAGCAAGTTAAGAAACAAAACAATGATAATAACAAGAAACCCACTCAATATACTATACAATATGTAACAGAATAATAAAAATAATAGCAATATAAAAACCTGTACAAAGTTCAAAGTCTGTAGTTGACCTCCTAGAGTGACCCCTGGTTGAGTCGGATGGGGTTCCAATATCCTGGACCCAAAATATATCCTTGGCACTTCATCTGTGACTCTACGCTCTGTTGCATACTCTAAGTGCTTTGTGTTCATGTGGTTGTGTCCGACAGGGTATGATCTTGACCCCGCTTCTTCATCCTGTTCCTGATATGCATGGGGTCAGCGAGGGTAGCCGTATTTCATAGTGGGGCCGGCAGTATAGTCCTCTTTGTGCATTAGCTGTTCTGAGTAGGAATATCGTCCTGGAGGCTTGATAGGCATGATACAGGTCAATCTCTCTTCCTCTGTTTTCATTTGTTCTCATGTGCTCTGGTCAGGCATATCTCACTCTCCACGCTTCAGCTTAAGTGCTGGCCTCCAAGGCAAATTCCTCTGATATAGAGGTGGCTGCCCCTATAGTTGGGGTTGGGGTTGTGTTCTCAGGTCCCTCCACTGGTTTTCCACTCCATGCTGTCATGCTGCATTCATATCCTGGGTCTCCGGATTTAAGCTTGGTCCCTCTTTCCCGGAGGAGATATAAACAATACGCTCCTCTTTGATAGTTTAGTGCTCCCTTCCCTTTTTACACATTGCCATCTGCCTCCCCTTGACCCTACCCCCCTAGTTGGGTACCATATGTAACCCTAGATTTGATCTGGCCCCTGCCATATTACCTGGGCCTTCTCCCAGGATTTTCTCTATTTAGTAGCTTTATCCCGATGCCCCTTTCCAATTTTAAAATTATTAATATGCTTACCTCAGCAGATTCATATTGCACATGTCCTTCTGCGCTTGGCTAACTTCACTTAACATAATTTCCTCCAGTTCTTCTCATGCAGTGATGTGCTTCATGTGTTCATCACTGCTTTTCAGTGATGCATAGTACTCCATTGTATGTATGTACCACAGCTTTTTAATCCATTCATCAGTTGACGGGAATATGGACTGCTTCCAACTCCTTGCAATTGTGAACTGTGCTGCGATGAACACTGGAGCACAGATCTCTGGTCATGGATTGTTGCTTAGCTCTTCTTGGTATATGCCCAACAGGAGAATTGCTGGATCGTATGGTAGTTCAATTTCCATCTGTTTTAGATATCTCCAAATTGATCTCCATAGTGGCTGTACATACCTGCAGGTCCACCAGCAGTGGATAAGCAATCCTATCTCCCCATAGCCTCTCCAGCATTTATTACTTTCTGACTTTTTGAATTGGGCTATGCTTGAGGGTGTTAGGTGGTATCTCATTGTTGCTTTGATTTGCATTTATCTTATGGCTAATGATCAGGAACATTTTCATATATATATATATATATATATATATATGCCTCTCTGATTTCTGCCTCTGTGAAACTTCTGTTTAATTCCTTTGCCCAACTCTTGGTGGGCAGTTTTGCTCTTTTAGGAAGCTATCGGGGTTTTGTAAATTTTAGTAATAAGGCCTTTATCTGATTTGTCATTGCCAAAGATGTTTTCCCAGTCTGTCTGCTCTCTTATTACTCTTTTG
>PVJH01031493.1:0-23706 GCA_004026705.1 Nesogale talazaci
GGTGGGGGTGGGGCGGGCATCACTGCTCTCCGGTGGTGGAAATAGGAGGGCCAGCCCCACTGCTGGAATTGGAATTGAACCTCCGTCCCAGTGGGCCGCAGTCGTGGGCCGCAGTCCCGCGCACAACCACTGCGCCACCGGGGCTCAGCCCATTTCCATTCTTGAAAGACAGGGCTACCAAATGTGATTTAACATTCTTCACAAATGACAATTATTAATGAGTCTTTTTTTTTTTTTTTTTTTTTTTTTTTTGGCCTCATTGCTTCTGGTGGTCATGGGCGCTACTCAGTGCCGCTCCTGAGAGCCGCCGCTGAATTTAATCCACCAAACCTGCGGGCTGCAGTCCCGCACTCAACCACTTACGTCACCAGGGCTCAGCCCAATGAGTCCTATTTTTGACATATTTAAATTATAGGATTGAACTATTAAATTGTATGGTATATGGATTAGGGGGTCAATAAAAATGGTTGTTGTTGTTGTTTTTAGTAAATGCTCAAGTGGGAAAGTTGAGTATAAGGTATAACTTGACCTTGGACCAGCCAAACAGTCTTAATTCCTGACCAAACTCAGTCCTCTAGTTTTCCCATTCTTCCCACTCTTTGTTGGAGGAAAGACAGCCTTCCCAAAGACTGTTAAATCAAACTGGTGCTTTTTTCCTCCCTTAGTGATGAGAAATCTGTTAGTTATGCCTCCAACTGTCTGATATTACTAATGCACTATTCTCCTTCACATAAAAAAATAAGCATGATCTTGATTTTTGATTTCATGAGATGAGCTTTTGGGGGGATGAGGTGACAATGGTGTCTTTCACTGGGTTGATTGATGTTTACTTTCAGGTCTTGTCACCAGTCATAACCTTGCAGGGGGGGAGTGTGGGTCACTTCGGCTGGTTAGTCAGAACCCGAGGCACAAATTTAGCAGAAACCCATCTCATTCCCAAATCCTCCAATAAAATTCACTGAGCCAAGTTCCAAGATAGTCCAGATAACTTGGCTATCTCTTCAGTGTCTTGTCACAAGTGGTCTTTAAGCACGAGTCATGAATTTTGTCAACATTTTCATCCGTTCAGGAGGTTGATAGGTGTCCAAATAAGGTCTGTCATCAGTCAACATTTCACCTTTTTTGAAATGAGAAAACCACTCCGACACTTGGGTTTTTCCCATAGCACTACCCTGGTAACCTGTGTTCCAGCATCACAACACTTTCTACAGCATTTTTCCTAAGCAGAAAACAAAATTTCAGAGCACACACAGTTCTCTTAAATCAGCCATCACCAAAAAATAGAGATTTAAGCAAAACTGCTAGTATGAAAAAATTCACCTTGACCAGAGAGAACCTTTCTAAGCAATGCCACTGTATGTATTACATAAGTCAGTGAGTTGCTTAATGCTGGCCTAGCAGGAAGAAAGCATGCTACTAAAACTCTGCCCATTGGGGTTTTCTCTGGTTTTGTGGGAGTAAGCCCTTTTTTACAATACTTGGATCAAACAGGCTGGTGTGCTTTTTCCATGTTCACACCTCACTGAGATGGTTGCTTGTTTAAAGACAGACCTTTAAGACTAACCCAGATGCTATTCTTCAGGACCATGTCATAAGAACTCATTGCTATTAAATTGGAGATACAATTAAGTACAAGCTCAAAATCTATATATGTGGTTTACTTCAGAGACATCATCAATTTATAATAGTGTACGTTATAAATCATCCCCTGGAGCATAAGGTAATTATGTTGATAACCAGAAAAACAAAACTCAATGCCATCATTTCAATGCTGACTCAGCCACCCCTCTGGGACAGGGTAGAACTGCCCCCTTGAAACCCAGACTATAACTCCTTACAGGAGCAGAGAAACCCATCTTTCTCCCAAATTCTATTAATGATATCATTAACTTAGCCAGTAGCACAAATTTTAAAACACTGTTGGGAAACAGAAATTATACAAGTGTAGGCTAGCTTCATACCTCAGTGCATAAATTGATAAGTGACTGATGCTTTACACAAACAATGGGTTTGTGATGCTTTACACAAACAATGGGGTTATTAATGGGGCAGAAATTTCGATAATACTCATTTACAAAGGCAGGACAATGCCTACCAGATAAATATATGCCATAAGAGAGGAAGGAGGGCAAAAAGATAATAAAGAAATGGTAGTTCATCATCTATTGAGCACCCTCAAAGCGAGAAAACCGAACTAAAGTCCAATGACTGCCAGTTCTGGTCATCTCAGCCTTGGCCATCCACAGTGAGTTGGTGCCACTGCAAGCGTGGAGCCCACACAGCCCTCCCCCTGCTTCAGACCAGCTGGCCCATGGGGCCCAGCCATGCCCATAAGCTCAGTAAACTTCACCTTTCAAAAGGTCAAACTTAAAGCCTCTCTTTCTCTACAGGTCTTCTCAGCAGTTGTGGTTGGGGCTCAGGTGTTCTTTGCTAAGCCCCTTACTCTATCTTGCCTTCAAACTGATTAAACCTTTTCTTTTCAGGCAATCTTTAACTGCTGATACCCACATACGTACACCCCTGCACTGTACATCCATATGATCTGGGGCTTCTGGCAGGATGTCTGCAGTAAACACCAGCCCCCTGCTAATCAGCCCTGCTTTTTCGCAGGACCACTTCAGCAGCAGCTTTTCTCCTCTGCTGCAGCTACCATTCCTTATGTCTATTACAAGTTACCAGAATAATTCATTCTGGGAGTCAAATGCCTTTTTTTGTTGTGTTTCAAAAATAAAGAACCCTTCTGTGGGCCTACAGTCATTGCAACGAATCACTCTTGTTCAACTGCCACATAACGAAATTTCATAACGCACGCCTGTTAAGGAGAGTTGTGCAAGGGAAATGTCTTTTAGTGATCAAGGAAAACATTCGGCTTTCCAATTTTCTATTTTACAGAAATCACCAGAGTGTTTACCATAAAAAGCTTAATGAACAAAACATTGAAATTTTTGCTTCCTAAAAGTTAAATTTATTCAATTATCTATAGTCTACAGGTGAGAAAAATGGGAAATTATGGTCTCCAGATGAAGAGGTTTCCCCTGAAGTACTAGCAAAGGTAAAATTTTGTAACTCTTAATAACTCTTAGGTTGATGTAAGGAATGTTTGTGGGTATTCCTTCTACCTAATACTTAATATGCATTTTTCGATGAGGTATTTTATTTTTAAATCCTTAGTGAAAAATTGCTTGTTTTTCAACAAAATTGCACCCATCCTTTGGTTTGTCTGCAGACTCCTCTTTGCTGCACAGTCAGACTTGGTACTCTCCCACCCAAAACTCACTGCATGTTGGCTCACAAAGGCATCTCAAGAGATTAGGAGTCTCGATTCACCACTATCACTTGGAAATATTAACTTGCAAATTCACTGCCATCAAATTGTTGACTTTCAAGAGAGAGAAATCATACTTCAGTAAAGGTCCTTTTTAAAAAAAAAAAAATAATGATCTTAACATTTGAAACTGTTCAAGCCAGTTTGCTCAATGAAGCAAAACTGGAACAGACCCAAGTTTTTAGAATTCGGGTCATCTAGAATGGGAGACACCGAAGTGGTATGGTAAGCCCTTTGTGTACATTGGATTATTGCCAGGACTGTTGGCAAGTGGTCAGCCATTCAAAGAGGTGTCCTCAGCTGCCATCTTTCAACCAAGCACCATGGCTTTCTACTTAGCCAGGAATGAGAGTTGGTTCACTCTCATTCACACTCACTACCAGGACCTCTCCAGGTTTTCATAGTAGGTCTATAGCCTGTAATTCCCATTCGAGCTTGTATGTGGTTCTCTCGCTTTTTTTTTTTTTCTCTCTTGCTTTTTTACAGTGTGAGTCCATGTGATTTTCCTTCAGGCATGGCTTAACCCATTAGAAATCCTCATTTGAAACTAGAGACTATGGTCTACATTGATAATCTTTCACTTTGCATGGCTTCCTTGTGATCATGTGCCCGCCAATTCCCATATCTGTTGTCAGTCAACCTGTTATAAATAATACCTGTATCCTTTTGCTTGCTCGTGCAAGTATATTAACAATCTTTTGAGTACAAGTTTGGAAGTAATTATAACCACAGGTCATTTTGGAAGCATGTAGATTTTTTTCTAGAATGTTGACACTGCATCAGACTTAAATGGTTTCTTTAAAACTACTGCTTTAGGGCTGAGCCCCGGTGGCGTAGTGGTTGTGCGCGGGACTGCGGCCCACTGGGACGGAGGTTCAATTCCAGCAGTGGGGCTGGGCCTCCTACTCCCACCGCCAGAGAGCAGTGATGCCAAAAAAATAAAAATAATAAAATAAAACTACTGCTTTAGCAGTACGAAAACTGTGAAAGCCTATTAAATATTTTCAATCACTATAATCAGTATAGAAAAATTGAAAATGTGAAAATGGTTAACATACTTGGCAGCTAACCAAGCATTTGTATGTTCAGGTTGACCTTCTGAAAAATCTACCACTGAAAACCATGTAGAGCATGTGTTCGAACACACATCTCACCACGAGTCAGAATTGACTCTGCAGCAACTAGTTTTTACTGGGTATCATTTTTGGTTGTTACCTTTTAAGTAAATTTTTGTTTTGTTTTGTTTGTTTGTTTGTTTGGGGGCATGACTGCTCTCAGGTGGTGGGAGTAGGAGGCCCAGTCTTTGCCCCGTGGAGCTGGAATCGAACCTCCGTCCCAGTGGGCCGCAGTCCCGCGCACAACCACTACGCCACCGGGGCTCAGCCCTCCTTTTAAGTAAATTTTAAAGTAATTAAAAATGTTGAATAGGGCTGAGCCCCGGTGGCGTAGTGGTTGTGCGCTGGACTGCGGCCCACTGGGACGAAGGTTCGACTCCAGCAGTGGGGCTGGGCCTCCTCCTCCCACCACCCAAAAAAAAAGATGTTGAATAACCAGGACACGCCATTAGCCATTATCTATATACTACGTGTCTCATTAGTCTACCTGTTGGAGGTAAGAACACTTCTCATTAAGTTGTTCAAGAGATTAATTAATACAAGTACAGCTTGGGGAAAGTACTTTGCATATATTAAACACCAAATGTTCATTCTTACTGTTACTATTGTCCCTAGGACTTGTATAATAAAATGTGCTTGCTGCCAAAGATAAGTAATTTAATTAACATAAAATGGGCTTCCTTTAATTTGAACTTTAAGTTGCCTTTCTTTTAGCATGTTAATATTTTATAGGTACAGGCAATTAAACTTCTGGTAAGGTGGCTGTTGGGTATGAAAAACAACCAGTCTAAATCTGCCAATTCAACTCTTCGGTTACTGTCGGCGATGCTGGTCAGCGAGGGTGACCTGACGGAACAAAAGAGGGTCAGGTGAGATTTTTCTTCCCTTCTAGCTCCTTAGCTCAATGTTGGTAGCATTTACATTGGAATTAATTACCTCATTAAGGGCTGAGCCCTGGTGGCGTAGTGGTTGTGCGCGGGACTGCGGCCCACTGGGATGGAGGTTCAATTCCGGCTCCCAGGAGCAAAGGCTGGGCCTCCTACTCCCACCACCAGAGGGCAGTGATGCCTAAAATAAAAAAATAAAAAAAAAATTAATTACCTCATTAATACTGAATGTTAGAATTGTACCCTCAGCTTGGCAATCACATCTCATATCCTCCCTTCACATTTACACCTCTTACAGGGTTTTTATGTTAATAATGTTACATCTTTCTTTAGTCCTAAAGACTGAACTTTTTTCCCCAATAATTTGCTAGTCTTTCACTGTAGTCTAAAGTCCTAGTTAATTTCAGCATGTGGTTCATTGAAATAGTTGCCATATTCCTGCTCCGCACAGCACTGCCCTATTGATTGTATACTTAATTGCTTCAGAACCCATGTGAGGATCTGTAAGCATCGTAACCAGTGCTTGGTGCATCATTCCAGTTGTCTAGGAGTGCCGTGTCTTCTGCACTTCATGTTAACCAATAGTCTCTCAGATGTTCCAGCTAGAGTCTTCAAAGTACCAAAGCAAAGCTGTGTTCGATATAGAAGCTGAAATGCTATCAGAGAAAGGCTTTCCTTTCTCTCCATTCATTATCACACTTTGCCATCTAGACAGGAAAAGTCTGCAGGAGGCCCCAGGGACTGAACTTGAGACACATACATTTTTATATCTATCTCTTCCTTCTTTAGTATTTGCAAGAGCAAGAGATTCTGCTCCCTGAGGGAGATAGTTGACCGACTTGGGGGGAGACCTCTGTGCAGATGACTACACTGATCCTTAATTGTGAACTGTAAAACAAAACTTTTTAATCTCCAAGGAAACACAGAAGAATATTTTTCTAAAAGGAGATGGGGTGGTAGGACAAATAAGTTTAGGAATCTTTTTCTCATGTAAATCAGTAACTTTTGGCCCTCATTTAAGCAGAAATGAGTCTGAGTTCTATTGTTTGTGTATGTATTTGCCAAAAAATAGTTCGTAGAAAATATACTTAAAGTATTAATATGTTAGTACTTTGTTTTTGTTTTACTAAATTTCTACAAAGTATACCTCTTGGGCTGAGCCCCGGTGGCATAGTGGTTATGCACGGGACTGCGGCCCACAGGACTGACGGTTCAAATCCAGCAGCAGCTCTCCAGGAGCAAGGCTGGACCTCCTACTCCCAACAGGGCAGTGATGCCACACACAAAAAAAAGTATACCTCTTAAAATGGGAGGCGCCAGGTTTCCACTGTGCGGACTCTTCCTAGAGTAGCTGCTAATGTTTGGGGTGTGAGAGCAAACAGCGTTGTGTGGCTGTGGTGGAAGAACAGAGGGGCAGAAGCAGGTGCATGGATTATAAATTCATATAATTTGAGCCCTTATCCATATGTTTAGCTCATGACCTCAAAGCAACTTTCCCATTTATCCATTACCTGATTTTAAGCCTAAATCATCGTAAGAACCTTACGCTGAGAAAGGGATCAAAGCATGTCTATGAATGATAAAGGTTATAGGAAATGTTTATTTCTTTTTTGTTTGTTTATAGTAAATCTGATATGTCTCGCTTGCGATTAGCTGCTGGAAGTGCCATAATGAAGCTTGCTCAGGAACCTTGTTACCATGAAATTATTACCCCAGAACAGTTTCAGCTCTGTGCCCTTGTTATCAACGTAAGTCGTCTAAACCACTTTCTTGTGAATCACTTAGCCTTGAAAGCTAAAATCTCGTACAATAAATACTAAAAGTGGACTACTGTTAAAGCTTGGTATCTCCCGAGTAGTAAATTGTTTATTCCCCAATAGAATTGGGGGTGGGGGGGGGGGTTCCTTTTTTATTATTATTAAATTTGATTTTTTTTTCCCTTTTGAAAGTACCAATGTTTCTATCTTAAGTGTGTGTGTGTGTTTCTGTGCTGCTGTAGGATGAGTGCTACCAAGTAAGGCAGATATTTGCTCAGAAGCTGCATAAGGCACTTGTGAAGTTACTGCTCCCATTGGAGTACATGGCGATCTTTGCCTTGTGTGCCAAAGATCCTGTGAAGGAGAGACGAGCTCATGCACGACAGTGTTTGCTAAAAAACATTAGTATACGCAGGGAGTACATTAAACAGAACCCGATAGCTACTGGTAAGTACTTTTGAAAGTTTCCCGTGTGTAAATAGATCATGTCAATCTGTACATTTCTAGATTTTAGATTTTTGTGTCTAATCTCCTGGGCAGCTCTTGAAGTATGTTGTCATTGCAGTGGTGTGCTTCCTAGTTCTTGAAACTTATTAATAGAACATAAAACTTTCCATTTCACTGATGAGCCTTAATTTGAAAACATGGGTCAGCTAACAGAAACCAAAAAATTATTTTCCTAGTTTTTTGTTAGTTTGTTTTATTTTCCTAGTTTTGTCTGGGACCCACCTTACAGTTTTAATTGACTTTAGTATTCTCAAAAGTGGAAGTTAAAATATTTCAGGACCATCTAGCTGTCACTTTCCCTCTGATTTTAAAATAATTGAGGGAAGAAATGGATATTGAATTGATTAGGACTTGAAGATGGAAAAGATTTTTATAAAAACTATTGTTTGTTTTCTTTTTAGAGAAATTGTTATCACTGTTGCCTGAATATGTAGTTCCATACATGATTCACCTGTTAGCCCATGATCCAGATTTTACAAGGTCCCAGGATGTTGATCAGCTTCGTGATATCAAAGAGTAAGTCATGTTTTGTTTTTTTCCCCAAGAATTCTGATGGTTACACTAAGCTGCCCTGTTAGTATTCCCATTAAAATAAAATTGTACTTTTATTCGTATGTTGTGAATTCCCATCTAACAAGTTCCTGTTGGTTTATTTTTTGTTTGTGTTATTTTCCATTTGTTTGCAGTAATCTGTCTTTTGATTACTTGAATGAGGTTACTTTGGTACTTTTCATTTTTATATCTTGGATTTTACTTTGTGTATTAAGAAGAGCTGAGGTTTGTTTCATTAGGAAGTTGGATAGAAGGCTGAGCCCCGGTGGCGTAGTGGTTGTGGGCGGGACTGCAGCCCAGTGGGATAGAGGTTCAATTCCAGCAGTGACTCCACAGGAGCAAAGACCGGGCCTCTACTCCCACCACCAGAGGGCAGTGATTATCCCCCCCCCCCCCAAAAAAAAAAAAAGTTGGATAGTAAAAGTTTCTGTGCGTGAAATTTAACTTTACAGTGATTTGGCCATTAAATAATGAGGACACATACATACAAAGAATATTCTTGGCAGCATTATCATAATAGAGTTAGTTTTGCTATACTAGATGAATACATTTATATAGATAATACAGTGAAAATTGTCTCTGTTGAAAAGACAGACAAGTCACCACTTATTCATGAAGTGTTGCTTATATAAAATAGGAATTTGTATATTAAATAAGGCAAAAGTGAAAGAAGGCCTAGAATTACCTAAAACTGGCCTGTAACATACCTTTAAAGCATCATTTGCTTTTTCCCTGTTCCTAGGCTTTTTGGGGGGTTAGGGATACGCTTAAACTGATTCAGTCTTTATTTGAAGTATATGGGACATTCAGCCTTCTCTTACTTGGGGTCCTACTCTACATTTGTATCTACTCCCTGTAGCTGGAAGTGTTGTATCTTTTCATTGAAATCCTAGACTTGTAAGCAACATGACTTTTTTCTTTTTGACATCTTTTTCAACCTTACTCTTAATAATCTTTTGTCTGCTGTCCTGTTTTTACCCAAATACTTTGATTACCAACATCTATGGTTAGAGACCTGTCATTTCCTTAATGTAATTTCCAACACATTCCAACAATGGTGATATTGTACTTAGTATTTCAAATGCTTAAAAGTAATGATTTTTAAAATCTTAAGTGCCTTTGGGGGGGGGGGGGGGGGGGGGGGGAGTAGGAGGCCCAGCCTTGCTCCTGGAGAGCCACTGCTGGATTTGAACCCGCCAAGCCCATGGGTTGCAGTTCCACACTCAACCACTACGCCACTGGGGCTCAGCCTCAGTTTTAAATGTCTTTAAAGCCATAGTAATTAAATAAATATTTTAGGAAGCCACATCATTAGATTTCAAAGGACAAGTTCTTGTCCCAACTGTGTGACTAAAAATGTATCTTTTGTAGGCTTCCTATAAAATGAATGATTTTGCTTTACAAATCTCTAAAATGTCTTCCCATTCTGCTATTTTACTTGCTTTAAAAAGTAGTTTTTATGTAGGAGTTATTTAGAAAGTACTTCCATTTAATGCAAAGGTGATGCTGGATTTGCTTAGAACACAGGCTTTCTGTGGGAGGAACATTTGGCTGTATTCGGTTTAACTAGCCAGTTCTCACAGTCAGTATTGTTAGTTGCTCTGTTCCTTCATTGCATTATCTTGGACTCCAGCATTTACCTAGTATCATTATTGAAACTACCAACTTTCGTTTAAACAATTAAGCTAACTAAGCAAAGGCCAAATTTTTCCCCTTTGTGTAGTCTCTTAATATCTAGGGGCTTCAAAAAGTTCCTGGAAAAATCCCATTATCTTTTCTATTTTATTTTTTCACTAATTTTTTGAGGCACCCTTGTATGTTTACAGGCAATATAGACGAGGAACTTCACAGAGGATTATCAGATAGTACCTTCCACACTGATTAGGTAGAGTTATGTTGGTTTTGTCAAGACTCATTTTGGGGGATATACTGAAAACACCTATTTCCAGGTTCTTCAGTAAGAGTTGTCCATTGAAATTCCCTCAAGTGGCTCAAATGTTAAAACAGGATCTAGTATCCACTTTTACTTAGAAATTCAAGTGACCTCTTTGTATGTTTCCTAAGAGAGTTCAGTGAGTATACAAGTGGAAAACAAAACCAGTTGTGGTGTGCACGCGAGGTTGCCTTTATGTGACTCATGGTGCCTCGTCAAGCTGTGAGCTGTGTTTTCTTTTTTAATACTCTTGTTTGAATTTTCAGCTTCTGTGAAATATTATAAATAGGTAGGTTATCTTTAGTACAACTTAGGGTTCTCCTGGTTATCTACTTTCATGATATTTTTTTTTTGCGGTCCCTATCTTTACTTTCATGATTTCCTTTGATTTCACTGTAGTTAGGCAACAAGGGTTCCTGACAAGGTAGTGATCCATTAAGCACAAAAAGTCTCTTTATCTAGTGTTTTAATAGGTAATCTGTTTACCACCTAGGTGCCTGTGGTTCATGCTTGAAGTCTTAATGACAAAGAATGAAAACAACAGCCATGCCTTTATGAAAAAGATGGCAGAGAGCATCAAGTTGACCAGAGATGCCCAGTCTCCAGATGAAGCCAAGGCAAATGAAGTAAGATGTGTGGCATGTGTTAGCCAAGGAGGAAGTAAGGTGTTACAGTCAAAAAAAATCTTAGCACTCTTGTCCCGCTATTTTCCTCTTGTTGTTTTAAAGTACGTGTACGGTCACACAGAGGAGCCCTACTAGCACAGTGGGTCACAGGTTGGGCTGTTAACCACAGGTCAGCTGTTCAAATCTGCCAACGGCTCCTTTCTCGAAAGATGAGCCTCTGCTGCCGTAAGGATTCCCAATCTCAGAAACCCACGGGGGCTGCTGTACTCATGTCCTATAGGAGTCACCTGGGGAACAGTGAGTTTGAGTTTATAGTCGTTCAGTTCCCATTGTATCTCATTATAAATGTATATGGGGAATTGTATCTCATTAAAACTGGGGAAGTGATCTGAGCCCTGGTGGCGTAGTGGTTGTGCGCGGGACTGCGGCCCACTGGGACGGAGGTTCAATTCCAGCAGTGGGGCTGGGCCTCCTCCTCCCACCACCGGAGAGCAGTGATGCCAAAAAAAAACAAAAAAACTGTGGGGTAAACAAACTTCTGCAAAGCAGGAAGGGGAAAGAATAAAAGTGATAAATACTGTACAAACTCAATAAGAATTACTGATAGGTGCATATTTTGGTGTGTTTTTGTTTGGGCTTTGTTTTTCTCTTCACTTATTTTGTTTGATATTCATGCTATGTTAAAATAGAAGGTAGTTTTGTTTGATCAAAGAACAAATTGTCACGTGTCCTCCTTTCGACTCTGCTTGTAATTAGAACTTGTGGTTCATCTGTACTACTGAAGCTTACATTCGATCTCTCTTTTTCCTCCCTAGAAACTGTATACAGTGTGTGATGTGGCTCTGTGTGTTATAAATAGTAAAAGTGCTTTGTGCAATGCAGATTCACCAAAGGATCCAGTTCTCCCTATGAAATTTTTTACACAGCCCGAAAAGGTAATTTTCCTTGATTTTTTTTTTTCTAGTACACTCAACTGGCTTATATTTCAGTTAGTGTCATCCCTTGTAGCGAGTATCAGATGGTCTTACTACAGAGTGCAAAAAATACTGAGTTTTTCTTGGGATAGGAGATTGTCATCCAAAACCCTGCAAGAATCTTTAGCACCTTACAATGTAGAGAGTGCAAATCAAGTTTAGCAGTTCAGAGTAGACAAAAATCTTTTTTGTTGCTTTTTTCTGGGGGTATTAAATATAAAAAGGGGGGTTTCAGAGTTCTTAAATTATTTTAACTTGATTGAAGCACTGTTAGTCTTTCATAGACAAAACATACACATTGAATGTTCAGTAGAGTTTAATCATGTGTACAGTCTTATTTTTTTTGTTTTGTTTTGTTTTGTTTTTTATTTTGGGGGGCATCACTGCCCTCAGGTGGTGGGAGTAGGAGGCCCAGCCTTTGCTCCGTGGAGCTGGAATTGAACCTCCATCCCAGTGGGCCGTAGTCCCGTGCACAACCAGTAAGCCACCGGGGCTCAGCCCTATCTGTACAGTCTTATATGAAAAGTTAGCATTAATAGAGTTAGTCTTGACGGCTGATAGACCTGTGTCCTCATCAGCTACTTATAATTTGAGGGTCTTTAGATGAGTTAATGCCTCAGTTCTCTCATCTGTGAAATACTATAGTAGCACCTGTGTACAATTACTAATATACTGTGTAGGTTTATTTGAAAGAAGTTTGTGACTTTTAATAGATGCTCAAAGATAGTATTCATGCACCTGGTTCATTTTTCTGATAACATGGAATTATGTTTCTTTATTCTTTGTATTAAGGTATCATTTTGACATTTGTTTTAATGTAGAAGCTTGTTTAGAAAAAAAGAATAACAGGACTGCGGCCCACTGGGACGGAGGTTCAATTCCAGCAGTGGGGCTGGGCCTTCTACTCCCACCACCGGAGAGCAGTGATTGCCCCCACCCCCCCAAAAAAAAAAAAAAAAAGAATAACATTCTTAGTGTGCAAAATATAAAATCCCTGATCCTTTTCCGATTCATAAGTATGATGATTGGTTCTTCACACATTTGTGTGCTATGTGCCTCCCATAATCCTTGTTACAACGTGGGCACATTACCCGTCTGACATGAGAAAAAGGAAATATATGTTTATATGTATATATATGTAATATTTTCACTGTCATAAAATATGTATTATAGCATTTTTCATTTTAGTTGCATAAAAATCTGTGTCCTGGGGCTGAGCCCCGGTGGCGTAGTGGTTGTACGTGGCCCACTGGGTAATTCCAGCAGCGGCTCCAGGAGCAAAGGCTGGGCCTCCAACACCCACCACCAGAGGGCAGTGATGCCCCCCCCCCCAAAAAAATCTGTGTGCTAAAGAAATTGCACTGTCTTGCCTGACACACATGCCAAAAATGCAATTTCCTTGCAAATTTAAGGCCCAAACCATATGAAGATAATAGTATTAATTCATTTAAGATATCATTTTAAAATTTTTGTCACAGACATTTACACATCCTATGTACCACTGATTTAATTTACATATAGACTAGACTTACGACTTTGTTTACTAAGTATAATGAGATTATTTGCTGAATTAATATGTGAAAAGAAGGCTGAACCCCGGTGGAGTAGTGGTTGTGCGCGGGACTGGGGCCCACTGGGGTGGAGGTTCAATTCCAGCTCCACAGGGCAAAGGATGGGCCTCCTACTCACACCACCAGGGCAGTGATGCCCCCCCCCCCCCCAAAAAAAAAAAAGAAAGAAAACAGTGGCTCCGCTGAGCCCCGGTAGCGTAGTGGCTGAGTGTGGGAATGCAGCCGACTGGCTTGGCGGTTCAAATCCAGCAGCAGCAATGCTGGGCCTCACTCCTACCAGAGGGCAGTGATGCCGAATAAAAAAAGAAAAGGACCCGAGAGCAGTGATGCCCCCCAAAAAAAAAAAAAGAAAACAGTGGCTCCACAAGAGCAAAGGCTAGGCCTCCTACTCCCACCACCAGAGGGCAATGATGCCAGAAAAAAAGAAAAAAAAATTTCATGAAAAAATCCTGTTATTTTTCCACTTTTTTTGAAACTTATATCTTAGTGTAAGTGAAATTGTAAATGTAAGTTACAATGCCTGAAAGTCAGTTTTAGTTGGGGTAATGGAAATTAGTATACCTTCATTTTAATTAACATTCTCTGTCTTCCACCCCCACCCCAAATAGGACTTCTGTAATGACAAGAGTTATATTTCAGAAGAGACCAGAGTGCTGTTGTTAACAGGAAAGGTATTTGTACTAGATAATTTGGGAATCTTTATTTTTCATATATATCTCACTTCTGCTATTCCTAGAAGTAACCTTTATATGTCCAGTCATCATGCACACACACACCTTGGGTTTATAGTTCCTGATTTTTAGAGATCACAATGTGCAGTGTAGCCCTCAGGCAGCTGTTCTCTCAGGCTTTTTCTGCCATGAGCACTCTGAAGATGGTGCCCCAAATGTTCCATGGTCATGAGAAACTTCACGTTACTTAGACTCCACAAAGCAGATTTTCCTGAGAAATGGTAAACTAAATTTAGAATGTGTAGACTAGAAGAAACACTCCGAAAATGAGCTACCTCCTTTTCCATTTTCTGAAAGAGTAATGTGATGACACCTAGAAAAAAAGAAGGATCTCCAGTTTTCAGTAAACCATTTCA
Organism: Nesogale talazaci; assembly: GCA_004026705.1. Classification (NCBI taxonomy): domain Eukaryota; kingdom Metazoa; phylum Chordata; class Mammalia; order Afrosoricida; family Tenrecidae; genus Nesogale; species Nesogale talazaci. The sequence continues at coordinate 14,335 of PVJH01031493.1, forward strand.
AAACTGTAATATATGTTTACAAGCTTGATTAAGTAACATTTCACTGCATGTGTTACTGTTTTGGTAATACTTTTTAATGGTGTACTAAGAATATAATGTTATGACTCGTCATTGTTTTAAGACAAACTATTTCACAAAATTAACACTTCTGTAAATGTAATGTTTAACTTTCCAAGATAACAGCAATCCATTAGTTTAGACTAAACAGTGTCTCTTAGATGTGTCTAAATTTCTATCCCTGTCTTTTGGAGAGGTATAAAATAACATATATGTGTGTGATTTTTAGCCCAAGCCTGCTGGAGTGCTCGGTGCCGTAAACAAGCCTTTATCAGCAACAGGAAGGAAACCATATGTTAGAAGCACTGGAGCTGAGACTGGAAGCAATATCAATGCAAATTCAGACCTGAACCCCTCAACTGGAAATCGATCAAGGCAATTTTTTTTTATGTTTTTTTTAAGGCAATTTTTTTTTAACTGTCGTCCATTTGATTCTTCTTTTAATATGTATTCGTAAAGCACTGCATCACAGATAGACTCTGCCTTTAGAAAGTGTCAGAATACAAGATAATACTGATGGGTTTCAGCATAATTAAAGAGGGAAAAGACAGTAAGCTATCCGTTTTTAAAACCATATAACCAGCCAAACGAACTCCATTGCTAGTCAATCAGTTCTGGCTCATATGGCCTCTGAGACTGTCAGTCATTCTGGGAGCGGGTGCCCTTTCTCCAAGGGCGCTCAGGGGCTTGGAACCACGACCCTGCCGTCCGCAGTCCAACACTTACCTGATGGCGCCACTGGGGCACCTTGCATACAATGCTCTGTTCATTTGGAAAAGTTATATTTTTCAAAAGAGAATTTATATTCTATCTAGAGCTGCTTTTCTTTATATGAAAGCATCGCTCTTTTAAATAAGTTGAATTAACATGCTTTTTTTCATTTTTAACCAAAAGCAGCTGTTATATTAGTCCAGATAGCATTGTTAAAGGGCTTTCCCTTTATAAAAATACATCATGTAATGGTAACATGTCAGGTGTTCACCATCTTCACCATTCTGTGAAAATTTCCATCCACCCTACTTAACACTAACTGTCAGGGCTTTTAAAGAATGTTTTCAGAACCATGAAATCTTAAGAATGCGTTCAGAAGCTGAGCCCTGGTGGTGCAGTGGTTGTGTGCGGGACTGCAACCCACAGGGTTAGTGGTTCAAGTCCAGGAGCAAGGCTGGGCTTCCTACTCCTACCAGGGCAGTGATGTGGCATGGGAGCGGGTGGGGGGGAGATGAACTCAACTCAACAAATGTTTGTTTAAAACCATTTTTATCAGTAGAACTTTAAAATATATAAAATAATGTTGAGTGGCTGTCGCTTAAAGAAATGGGGGTTGATCAAGGACATTGTGACCAATAGGAGTTACTGAAACCCTAATGAAGGCCGAGCATGATAGTGGGACAAGAGGAAAGTAAAAGGAAATAGAGGAAAGAACTAGGAGGCAAAGGGCATTTATAGATGTCTAAATATAGGCATGTACATATAAATGTATTTATGTGTAATGATAGGGAAATGAATCTATGTACATGAGTATGTGTTATCAAGGTAGCATACAGTCATTGGACCTTTCTACTGATGTACTCCTTCAATACAAGAGCACTTGGTTCTAATAACCTGGCATTCCGTGATGCTCAGCTTCCCATGACAAAATGGGTGCATAGCAAATGTGGTGAAGAAAGCTGATGGTGCCTGGCTATCAAAAGATACAGTATCTGAGGGTTTAAAAGCATGACGGGGCTGAGCCCCGGTGGCATAGTGGTTGTGCGCGGGACTGCGGCCCACTGGGACAGAGGTTCAATTCCAGCAGTGGGGCTGGGCCTCCTACTCCCACCACCGGAGAGCAGTGATGCCAAAAAAAAAAAAAAAGTAGCCATGTAGCTAAAGAAACAACAAAGTCCACATGGAAGAAGCACACTAGCCTGTGTGTTTATGAGGTGTCTTATTTATATTTTCAACAGGGAACAAAGCTCAGAGGCCACAGAAACTGGCGTTAGTGAAAATGAAGAGAATCCTGTGAGAGTTATTTCTGTCACACCAGTAAAGAACATTGACCCAGTAAAGACTAAGGTAATTTTTTTCAAAATTTACAAGTGATGCTCTCTTATGAAGAGTCGTATTTCACCTTTATAGTAAGAGTAAGAACCAGAGTAGGGACGTTACAGTGTACATGCTTTTCAAAAGGAGGTAAGTGGGAGGTAAGGGAAATTGGAGTCTTTGATTGGAACACGCTTGGTTTCTCTCCTGATCCCGTAGTGATCTGACCAAGAAGGTGGTGGCAGTGGTTGCACAACGTAATCAACACCAGCACTTTTACACATTGCTGAATTGGCAAGTGGTTTATAATAGACACAAGGGCTTCCAGAAGTTTGTGAGAGCATGAAATAGATTAATGGGAGCTTTCCAGGAACTTTTTGAAACTTCTATGTATGTTTATTACAATTTGGGGGGTGGGAGGGGCATCACTGCCTCTGGTGGTCATGGGCGCTACCCAGTGCTGCTCCTGAGAGCCGCCACTGGATTTGAACTGCCAAGCCCGTGAGCCGCAGTCCCACACTCAACCACTTACACCACTGGGGCTCAGCCCTACTATAATTTTTTTAAACGAATTTACATCAAGAAATAAAGTCTGGGTCTGAGCCCCGGTGACGTAGTAGTTGTGTGCGGGACTACAGCCCATAGGGTTGACGGTTCAAATCCAGCAGCAGCTCACCAGGAACAAGGCTGGCCTTCCTACTCCCCCCAGGGCGGTGATGTCACCAAAAAAAAAAGAAAGAAGGAAGGAAAGCCTGGACCACCGAAATTAAAACTTTTTTTAGTATTAAAAGGGGAGGGGGCGGGGCTGAGCCCCGGTGGCGTAGTGGTTGTGCGCGGGACTGCGGCTCACTGGGACGGAGGTTCATTTCCAGCAGTGAGGCTGGGCCTCCTACTCCCACCACCAGAAAGCAGTGATGCCCCCCCTCCCCAAAAAAAAGGGGGCATGTTATATGATAAAATGTAAACTTCACTAGTCAGATTATTAATTGAATGGTGTAAAGTAGTCTGTGTGTAAAGTAGTCTGGGTGGGGAGAGACAGATACGCAGTTTGTAAAATGAAGACTTTGTATCCAAAAAAATTAATTTTAGAAAGCTAAATTTTGCTATTTTACCTTTAAATTTGGTTTGAGTTCTGATTGAGGACCCTTTTACTGTGACACCCCTTTGTGCACAAGAGGAAGGACGGTGACGTAATTGTTGGGCACAGGCGACAGAGCCGAGTTTGAACCGGACAGCAGTCCTGGCTCGGCCCCACCTCTGGCTGCTGGGGTCTTTGGGAGGATGGGTTTCTCTGAGGGTCCATTCAGCTGCTCCGGGAGGTAGGAGGGCAAAGCTCAGTTGACGTGTTATGAAGATGATGCCATCGAGTGCGTCTCTTCTCAGAGAAGCAGATTCTTGACAAGCTTGTCTTTCTGCTGGCCCGTCACACATGCTCATAGTGAGGACCCAATACTTGGGTATTATTACCCTCAAATGCATAAATACACTAGGGCTGTATTGGTACTTCACGATACCTGACACAAGTTGTCAATATCTCGAACTCTGAAACTGGATGTATATGGATACTTTTTTTTTCTCTAATAATTTCTTGCGTTTAAAAAAGTCTGAAGGGGGTTGGGTAAGGTCAGATTTTTCAAGGAACTTCTTAGAGGACAGCACTGGCTACCCCTGAAGAGGGAGCGAGTGGCTGCCTGGTCATGATGAGAACAATTCCTCAGCATGTCTTTCCTGAGTCCCCACGACTGACCTGTGCTCATCAAGAAAAAGCTACCCGATTGTCCCTCTGGAGTTCCAAAGCCCAGCCACCATCATCCCCTTCTCAGCTGGACTCCTGGCCTTGACATTAACTAGCCTAGCAGTTCCCTCAGCAACCACTGTCCTGATCCCATCAGCAAATCCAGGACTTGTCCCTGGTTATGATTCATAACATGAGCTCAAAATGCTGTTTTACTCTAATGTACATTTGGTGGGGGATTTTTTTAAAGCCACCCTAGTGACTTTTAAGTGGCTCCTAAGAGGACCTGTCTGTAGTCATCCACTGACTGTAGAGACATGTTTAAGCATGTTTCGTTAATCTATGAAGGCATATACTAGAATTTTATTAGCAGTTCTTTTCTTTTTCTTTTTTTTTTTTTTTATATTTTTTTGGACATCACTGCCCTCTGGTAGGAGTGGGAGGACCAGCCTTTCTCCTGGAGAGCTGCTGCTGGACTTGAATCGCCAAGTCAGTGGGCCGCAGTCCCGCAAACAACCACTGCAACACCGGGGCGCAGCCCTATTTTTTTTTGTGTTGTTGTTCGGTGCTGGTAAATCTGGTGCAATCATAGTGACCCTATATGCAACTGAACAAAACACCCCTCCCCCCCACTCTGGTGTGCACTCTCCTCACAGACGTCTGGTTCTTGTTTGTAGCCTCTGTGTCAGTCCATCTTGTCGATGAGCTTCCTCCTCCTTGCTGTCTCTTTTTACCAAGTAAATGTGATTGTGAGTGGTTTTAAACTATAACTTATATATGACCATACCTTCTGTACATGCCTTATTATATATATTATATATTACAATATAATTATAAATATATTAAGTATGTAAAAATATTAAGTATATGTATATAATTAAGTGTGTGTGTGTGTGTGTATGCACACACACACACATACTTAATTTGCTTTTTGATATGACAACACAATGTTGCAGTGAAATCATGTGTATTCTGCCCTTATTTAGTTTGGGTTTGGTGTGCTGGCCAGTAAAGATCCTACGGATGAGACGTGATCTTTTCACAGTGGAACATGTAACATTTTGTCACTGAGCATAAGACTTTCCTTCTCTACATTTCCACCAACAGCAGATGTAACAGTTCTTAGGAATCTTTTTCAGCTCCTCGAATCTACTATTTCCTTATGCATTGCTGGTGAGAAGGTAATGTGGAACAGCTGCAGGGTGTGTGAGGACGGGTGATAACACCTCAAAAAAATAAAATAGAACTTCTTGATGACCCAACAATTCTCTGAGGTGTGTGCCCCAAAGACGTGAGAGCAGGGGCTCAAACAGAAAACTACCACCGTTCCTATCAGCAATATTCATAAAAAGCAGAGACCGGGCTGAGCCCCGGTGGCCTAAGTGGTTGAGTGCAGGACTGCGGCCTGCGGGCTTGGAGGTTCACATCTCAGCAGTGGCTCTCAGGAGCAGCACTGGGCAGCGCCCACAACCACCAGAGGGCAGTGATGCCAAAAAAAAAAAAAATAGCAGCGACCACCTACCGTATATACTCGAGTATAAGTTAATCCGAGTATCCTCCAATGACAACTAATTGTGCCACAAAAACTGCATTAAAAATGCCCTAGGAAGGGCTGAGCCCCGCAGCCGACTGGCTTGGTGGTTCAAATCCAGCAGCAGCAAGGCTGGGCTTTCCACTCCCACCAGAGGACAGTGATGCATTAAAAAAAAAAAGCCCTAGGAAAACTAAGCTTATACCCGAGTATATACGGTAAGTACCCGTCCACAAAATGTCACATTCATACACAGTGAAAAAGAGGAGCTTGAAAAGTTCATGGAGGGTTGAGCCCCGGTGGCATAGTGGTTGTGCGCGGGACTGCGGCCCACTGGGACGGAGGTTCAATTCCAGCAGTGGGGCTAGGCCTCCTACTCCCACCACCGGAGAGCAGTGATGCCAAAAAAAAAAAGAAAAGAAAAGAAAAGTTCGTGGAGAAGTACAGATAAAGACATTTTCACAGAATTTTAAAAGGTGCTTTATGTTGTTTATATATCATTCAGCTTTTAGTGTGACTGAGTTGAAATAAAATAATTGAATAAGGGGGGGGGGGCCATCACTGCCTCTGGTGATCGTGGGCGCTGCCCAGTGCTGCTCCTAAAAGCCACTGCTGGATTTGAACCACCAAGCCCGCGGGCCGCAGTCCCACACTCAACCACTTAGGCCACCGGGGCTCAGCCCAATAAAAATTTTTTAAGGAAAATAATACCCCCTACCTCTGGAAAAAAACTAATATCCTGCCACTGTTCTGATTAGCCTCTGGCAGACAGTCAGCTCGCCATTGCCCGGTGTTTGTCGGCCATCCAGTGTGCTCTTCTGTGGATTGTTAGTATGTTTTTATTTTCATTTCCGACTTTCATTCTTTCATAACAATTTTGTTCTCTCCATTTCTCTTCCCCCCTTCCAATCCAATCATCATATAGTTGCCCATGTGGTATTTCTAAAATGTAATTTGGATTACACTGAGATCTGCTAGATGACTTTCTTTAGCACTTAAAAATAAAACCAAATTTGAGGAGCTAATACCACGGGCTTAAGTAGAAAGAAAATGTTTTGAGAATGATGATGGGAACAAATGGGCAAGTGTGCTTTGCGTACAATGGATGGATGGATTATGGTAAGAGTTGAAAAATAAAAACATTCCTTAATATGACCTATATTTACTTATGTTAATAGTCTAGCGAGAAAAGCAACTCAGCCCTCCAGTCGATACCAATGCACAGAGACCCGGTGTGGCATGTAGAGCCGCTCCACTGGGTGCCTAAGGCTGTGTCTTTATCAGAGGTGCCTGCCTGCCTGTGTTTGTCTCAGGACTCCCTAGCACCCAAGGCGTCACCCCCTGCCCTGGCAGGGATCCTTCCTTGTCTAAAGGCCTGAAAAACCTGTCGGCTCTAATAGTCAAGATACTTAGGCCAGCTGCTTAGTCTCTCTAGAATGCACCACTTTTCTTGTGACAGGCTAAATAATCCTTTTGCCTAAGGTCGATTCTTTAACAAACCCCTGGCTCTTGTAATTTATTTTATTTACTTGTATATTATGCTTATACCTGAGAATATTTTTCTTTCGGGCTGAGCCCTGGTGGCATAGTGGTTGTGCGCAGGACTGCGGCCCACTGGGACGGAGGTTCAATTCCAGCAGTGGGGCTGGGCCTCCTACTCCCACCACCAGAGAGCAGTGATGCCAAAAAAAAAAAAAAAAGAATATTTTTCTTTCTTTTTTGGGGGGGGCATCACTGCTCTCCGGTGGTGGGAGTAGGAGGCCCAGCCCCACTGCTGGAATTGAACCTCCGTCCCAGTGGGCCGCAGTCCCGTGCACAACCACTACGCCACCGGGGCTCAGCCCGAGAATATTTTTCTTCTTCAACTCTGTTAGGGGTTTTATTTGGGGATTTTTGTACTGAAATGCAACTTTATTACATTTGAGTGTTTGAGGTAACTTTATAGTGTATATCATAATATCTGTGAAACTGAAAGATAAAAAGGAAATTACTAGCAAAAGGAAGAAGTTAATGTTAAAATTCTTTTTACAGAATGGCAGAAATGAAAAAAAAGAATGACTTAAGTGTGATAGCAGAGAGAAATTAAAGACCTTCATAGTGGAGAGATAAAGTAATGAATATGTAGATACATAGCAAAGAAAAATATCCTCACTGCCTTCAAGCCAATTTTGACTGATAGCAGCCCTGTAAGACTCCGCAGACTGGCTCTGTAGGCAGTCTGTAAATCCTTATAAAACTAAAATGCTCATCTTCTTCCTCAGAAGTGCTTAATGCTTTCAAACTACTGACCTCCTGACTAGCGGTTCCACATGTAGCCCACTACTCCACCAATGAAAGCTTTGGAGAAAAACATACCATATTGAATAGGCACCTATCTTTTTTAAATTATAGATTTGGAGAGAGACACTCTTGCATTTGAAATGAGTCAAAACTAAAGTTAAGCAGATCTTGTGTATTTTTTTTTTGGCATCACTGCCCTCTGGTGGTGGGAGTAGGAGGCCCAGCCTTTGCTCCTGTGGAGCTGCTGCTGAAATTGAACCTCCATCCCAGTGGGCCGTAGTCCCGCGCACAACCACTATACCACCAGAGTTCAGCCCTTTGTGTATTTTATATATACCACCTATACGTTTTTATAAGCATTTACTGAGCAAATTATATGTGGCATACATGTGAGCATAGCCCCGACCTTTCTGGAATTTATATACAGCAATGAACCAAAAACCTGGAATCTCAATTCCTTTGAGGTAGTTTCTAAATCCCTTTTCCAGTACCACGTGTTCGTGCTTTAAGAATGTATGCTGATGGGATTGTCTCGTGTTATTTCAGGAGATCAACTCTGATCAGGCCACCCCAGTGGTCCCCATCAGCATTGAGCGGGGCAAGAAGAGGACGGCCGCAGCCGCGGGGGCGGAGAATATTCAGCAGCAAACGGATGAGAAAGTGGAGGAGTCGGGACCACCTGCCCCTTCCAAGCCCAGGAGAGGACGGCGACCCAAGTCTGAGTCTCAGGGCAATGCAACCAAAAACGATGACGCGAATAAGCCAGCCGGCAAGGGCAGGAAGCGAGCCGCGGCCAGTCAGGAGAGCCCCGGGGGCTTGGAAGCCGTCAATGCCAAAGCACCCAAGTTGCAAGAAGCAGCCAAGAAGGCAGTGCCGCCCGAGAGGCAGATTGACTTACAAAGGTAGCCCACTGTCCAGCCCGGACGGTGCCCTGGGACCCCTGGTCAATGACTCATGTGTGTCAGTCAGCCCCAAACACCGCAGCCTTGGTCCCCAGCATGAAGACAGAACTTTAGACAGCGTTCTTCTTCCTGTGCTTGCTAGCGGGGGCCTGTTTATTATCAGGGGAAATGTTTTTTCTTGGTGTTTCACAAGTGGCTGTGTGGCATGCAGAGATGGCAAAATGAAGGAGATGGACTCCAAGAAGCATGAACAATAGAACGGATCCTCACTCTTGTTAGAGTTAATCCTGAGGTCGATTCACATCCTTCTTCCCCACCCCCACCCCTTGGTCTGCGAAGCAAATCCGGAGTTGCTCCTCTTGTCATCCCCGAGCTACAAGCTGAGACTAAACTGTCCCGGGTCAGGGGAGTCGTCCGTTCTCCAGGGCCACGCACGACCTGCGTACTGTGAGAGCTCAGCCCCGCCTGCGTTTAGTCTGCTTCTTAAATCTAGGCTTCGGCTCTAGTCATTGCTCACCTTACCGATACAAAACATAATGAAAGACGTTTCCTTGAACATGGGTTTATCCTGCCTCAAGCCATAAGAAACATATAAAAGGAGACTTCAAAAAGTGGGAGGGGGGGGCACTAATTCATGAATATCGTGAAGCCACGTGTATGGCTCTACAAGTAAGGGAATTAAGATTGGAAAGGTTACTTCTCAGGCTGAGGTCCCATGGCGTGGTGGTTGTGTGCGGGACTGTGGCTCACTGGGTTGGCGGTTCAAACCCAGAAGCAGCTCTCCAGGAGCTAGGCTGGGCCTCCTACTCCCACCAAAGGGTAGTGATGTTAAAAAAAAAAAA
>PVJH01031494.1:0-23524 GCA_004026705.1 Nesogale talazaci
TTTTTTTTTTTTTTGAATAATCTGCATGGCACAGTTTGCTCTATAATAGAAATTCGTATCTGGCTATGATGCCATTCGCAAGGTTTGTTTTTTTTGATAATTCACCATATAGTGAGAATAACCAAAGTCCCTTCCTTCTCTGCCATTTGAGTCTTAGAGAGCCTACAGGGCAGAGTAGAACTGTCTCCTTTGTGTTTCTAAGACTAAATCTTCACAGGAGCAGAAAGCCTCACTTTTCTCTCTCCAAGTGGCCGGTGCATTTGAACTGGTGACCTTGCAGTTTGAAGTCCATCTCGCCATCCAAGCTTCTTAGGCTGTCTTTAAGATAAACTGTTCCAGGCTGAGCCCCGGTGGCATAATGGTTGTGCGTGGGACTGCAGCCCACTGGAACGGAGGTTCAATTCCAGCAGTGGGACTGGGCCTCCAACTCCCACCACCGGAGAGCTGTGATGCCCCTCCCAAAAAAAAGATAAACTTTGCACCAAACATAACTGTTAGGACAGTCCTGTTCTGATACATCAATGTTCGGCTTCTCAGAACATTTGGGAGGAGAAAGAATCACTAGTCCAGCCTGTGGTTTGAAGTCAGCAGGGCCAGAAGTTCTGCTCAGCAACCTAGGACTAAAAGCAAAGTCAGGTAAGGTTTATGTCTATAGACACATATACCCATCCACAGAATGTCGTTTTCCATCAATGCATTCTCTTGCTGCTTTTTTATAGGAAGAAAATAAGATGTCTCAAAAGCAGATGAAGGAGGATTTTGTGAGGGGCCTGAATGGCACCACCATCCTCGAGATCATCCAGAGTCTGTGCTTGCCTGCACCCTGCGTCCTGTGCCGAGGGCTGCTGATCATCCTCCTGCAGCACTTGGGCTCCTCATTGACCTGCAGAGCCCAGTTCTTCATTGACTTCGTTGTCCTGATTGTCCCCCTGGTGGCTGCTTTCACCGTTTTGTCTTCCTATCTCCTCCTGGAGCAGCTTACTGTGATTCTCTTGGGGGCAGGATTGGCCTACCAAATATACCACAGAAGGACTTGCTATGCCCGAATGCCTGGACCGAAAATCATCAAGACATTCCTGAACACCAGTCTGGAATCAGAGTACATTCCAGCTGTCACCTGTTTCCGTGTAATTAACAGTGTACTGACTGCTATTGCCATTCTGGCTGTGGACTTCCCACTTTTCCCCAGACGATTTGCCAAAACGGAGCTCTATGGGACAGGAACCATGGATTTGGGAGTAGGCGGCTTCATCTTTGGTAGTGCAATGGTTTGTTCAGAGGTGAGGAGCAAATCCACTGTGGAGGGACCCAGATTTTATCAAGTTACGAAGTCACTGCATTCCGTTTGGCCGTTAGTCTTCATAGGAATAGGGCGGCTAGTCATTATAAAGTACATAGGCTATCAGGAGCACATAACTGAATATGGAGTTCACTGGAACTTTTTTTTTACCTTTGCTATTGTAAAACTGGTAACATCATTGCTTTTAATTATTTTTCCTCTAAATAAATCTTGGATTGTGGCCATCAGCATTATTGTATTATACCAGCTAGCACTTGAATTTACCCCCCTAAAACAGTTCATCTTGCATGGCACTGATGGCAGTGGCACAAGGGTGGGCTTATTAAATGCCAACAGAGAAGGAATAACCTCTACTTTGGGGTATTTGGCGATCTACATGGCTGGTGTGCAAACAGGGTCGTATCTGTTTAAGAACAGATCGTATATCAAAGACTGGCTCAAAGTATTATGTTGCCTTCTGTTGACAGCTATTGCCCTCTTCGTGTGTCTTTACATAATTCAGAGGAATTTAGAAGCAGTCTCTCGAAGAGTGGCCAATTTGGCCTTTTGTGTTTGGATAGTTGCTACTAGCTTGATTTTTCTTAGTACTTTAATTATGGGTGATATAATTTTGAGTTTTGCCAAATTTCTATTTAAAGGGGCCTTAGTACCATGTTCGTGGAAACTGATCCCATCCCCTGCTACGATGAAAAAGCATTCGGAGTGCCCCGGCCCTGAAGCTGAAAGAAAGGCAGACAGTCTTTGTTTAATCACAGCTATCAACAGGAACCAGTTATTTTTTTTCTTGCTGTCAAATGTAACGACTGGCTTGACCAACCTGATGGTAGATACATTACACAGCGGTACCTTGTGGACCTTATGTCTGCTGCATCTCTACATGCTTACCAACTGTCTAATTACATTTGTGCTGTATGTGCAAGGTAAGACTATCAAATTTAGGTGATCAAGAAGGGGAAAAGCTGTCTTTGAGTATTTTTATGGAGAATATTAAATGTAAAGTAAATGTGCTTTTGACAATCCAGTATTAATGATATTTTATTATAACTTCAACCCTTGACACTTGTGATGTATACTATTTTATTGTATCCAACACTGTATAAATGAAACCAATGGAGAAAAAAATAAGACCTGTAATTTGGTGTTCATTAAATTTCAGTATTTAAAGGGAACAGTTTTTAGACTTCTGACACTGGAAGATTGGAGTACAGAAAGGAAGTAATTTACTCTCCATCTTATGTCATCTTATACCATTCTGCATTTGTTTTCACTGTGACCGATGTTTTGTGTGTCTTCAACTTTTTATTAGATTTGGGTGAAAGTTTACAAATTAAGCAGTTTTTTCTCTTCAACAGTTCATACACACATTTTGTTTCATGACTTTGTAATCTCCACAATGTATTTGCTCCTTTCCCCCACTCGCTCCTGTGTCTATCATTTCCATTCGCCCTTCTTTCCTGCCTCCTGAGCTTTATGTGTGCGGCTGCCCGCTTCGCGGCCTGGAAAGCCTGGGGTGCAGTGGTTACATGTTGGGCTGTGATCTGTAAGGGCTCCCTGCGTGAGAGATGAGTCTGCTTTCAGACAGTTACCACCTTGGAGACTAAGAGAGACAGTTGTAGCCTGCCCTTCGGGTCTCTTAGTTGATTTGGTGGCCGTGAGTCTTCATTTGGGGTTACACTGGTTACACGCTGGGCGACTGTCTGCAAGGTCAGCAGTTTGAAACCACCAGCCCCTTCCGCACAAGAAAGGGGAGGTTTTCTACTCCCATAACGGCTTACCATCTCTGAACCCCACAGAGGCAGTGTCTAACCTGTCCTATAGGGTCACTGCGAATGGGACATGACAGATAAGAGTATTTTTATCTTCAGTGGTGGGTTGGTCTGGGAGTTTAGACCCCTGAGTACTGTTACAGGCCTATTTGGCTAAAAGTTGAGCTACCGTGTGGCTTAAAGGGTCGTTAAGGGCCATTCTCATGGTTCCACCAGTTTCTTTCAGACTAATAAACCTGATCTTTTTTTTGTTTTGTTTTTTGGCATCACTGCTCTCCGGCGGTGGGAGTAGGAGGCCCAGCCCCACTGCAGGAATTGAACCTCCGTCCCAGTGGGCCGCAGTCCCGCGCACAACCACTGCGCCACCGGGGCTCAGCCCAAACCTGATCTTTATTATTGTTTGGTTCTACATTTTCATTCCACTCTATCCATGACCCCTTTTAGGGTGGTAGGCAGGTACCGCCTGGTTCTGGTCTCGGGAGCCTGGGGTTCCATTGGCCCATTAGTTCTTTGAAATCCTTGTTTCCAGGAGTCTGATTTCCTTGCTCTTCTTTACTCTGGACGGAGAGACACCAAGAGTTGCACCTTAGATGGCTGTTTTTATGTATTTCATAATAAAGTTTAGAGTAAGATTTCTGTGAACAATGGAGTTGTTGAACCTTCATTGTTCAGTTTTTTTTGGGGGGACATCACTGCCCTCTGGTGGGAGTGGGAAGCCCAGCCTGACCCCTGGAGAGCTGCTGGTGGATTTGAACCGCCACGTTAGTCAGCTGCAGTCCCACACTCAACCACTACGCCACCGGGGTTCAATTTTAATGTTATTGATTAAATAGCAACTAATGACTTGAGTTTAAAAAATATTTACTGGTCAGAAAACAGATAAGTACTCTGAGACTGAATTGTATGATTGTTTATGTACGTAATGACCCTAATGTAGGTACCTAATTCATTTTTATAGGTAATTCATAATGTAGGTACCTAATTCATAATGTAGGTACCTAATTCATTTTTTTTTTTTTTTAATTTAGGCATCACTGCCCTCTGGTAGGAGTGGGAGGCCCAGCCTTGCTGCTGCTGGATTTGAACCGCCAAGCCTGTCGGCCGCAGTCCCACACTCAAACACTACGCTACCGGGGCTCAGCCCCCTAATTCATTTTTAAACCTCCATGATGGAAACATGATGACATCATAGGACTTGCAATCTTATAACTGAAGTTATGAAAAATTATATAGGTTGTCAAGAGTGTCAAATTGAGAACATCTTGGGGGACAAATGTGGGTGAAGGGAGACCAGTCAGTATAAGACATAAAATAACAATAATATAGAATTGATCAAGGATTCACAAGATGGGGGTGGGGTGAGGTGTGTGTGGAGCTAATACCAAGGGCTCTCGTAGAAAATGTTTTGGAAATAATGGCAACACATGTACAAGTGTGCTTAATATAAGTGAATGATCTTTTGTCATAAGATTGATAAGAATCCCCTGTCAGGGAAACCAGTCCCTAACATAATCACCACGGGTCTGGTAGGTGCAATTGTATAGTGATAATAAAGATTATAGTAATGTCATAGAAATCATGAGAGAAGAGGGATTTAAATAAAGGGGTCGGACACTTCATGGTAGCATGCTCACCTCAGTCCTGCTTAGTGGTCCACATGGAGAGAGGTGGAGAGAGTAAGTTTTTTGCTGACCAAGGTTTAGATGTACTTCCAGGGAGTGATTACAAGCTACCATATGTTTCATGAAGGGGCTGTACAATACACATACTCATCACAGGAAGGGGATGTACAATAGGTATAAAACAGGAAGAGGGGAATGTGACAAGAAAGGAAGGGACCAGGGGTATAGACATGAGACATGAGACAAAAAGTGCCGATTCATGATAGTAGCCTAACTTTGATCATCCTTGGGTGGGCTTGACTTTCCTAGGCTCCTGCAAGGAAGTGGCCTAGTACTATCCTTATCAGAAGGGAGTTTGTCCCTACTTAGAGTGGAACAGACTATACAGCCTGATTGCTCTAGGTGACTGATAACCCTCAGGGAGAATAGCCCCTGACCTACTTCTGTTGACCTGCAAGTGTATAGTCATTTACCACTTGTAGCAAGCAGGTAAGTTTGGCATATATTTGGGGGAGACAACTTAGGGAAAATCGTTCTGTTCTCCATGCTTCCCCAATAAATGATTAATAATAAAAGAAAAAAATGAGGACATCTTACAAAGGGGAGTCAAGAAAGGTATTCCCACCCATAGTAATGGGCGTGATAAGGTGTTACATTGTGTGTGGGGGTGGGCCGGAGGTGGGGGGATGGGGTGGGGTGGAATAAGGAGGAGTCAATATTCTAGGTTATGGACTCCCTTAACAATGGTCTTGGTCTTTGTTTAGAACTCAAAACAAAGGTTGGGGGCTGAGCCCGGGGGGCACAGTGGTTGTGCTTGGGACTGCGGCCCACTGGGATGGGGGTTCAATTCCAGCTCCATGGAGCAAAGGCTGGGCCTCCTACTCCCACCACGAGGGCAGTGATGCCCCAAAAACCCAAAAAACCAAGAAGAAGAAAAAAGAAGGTTGGGGCTGCGACCCACAGGGTTGATGGTTCAAATCCAGCAGCAACTCTTCAGGAACAAGGCTGGCCATCCTACTCCCACCAGGGTAGTGATGTCACAAAGAAAAAAAAAAAAAAGGATGGGACATAGAAAAAGTGAGAACATGGGGAATGAGCTGGAGATAGCAGGGTCTATCAAGGGTGCCTCAACTACCTCATGAAAGGGGAAGAACTACTGAGAAAGTCATGGAGTAGTCTAATAGAAACAAACCTATATTAAGGTTTAATATCTGGTTAAGAGAATGAACCTTTAAAAATGTTTGTTCAGGCTTAGTAGAAATTCAAGCCCAGATGTGGGTGAGGGGACATGTGGGTGGGTACACCAGGAGGGGCAACCTGCTACTGGAGAAAAAATGCTTAGCATTACTTATGGCAACACCTCCCTACCCCAATGGAATACCTCGGGTATTATGTTCCAGTCAGGCACCTTTGACTTTCTCTCTAGCCTACAAGGACCCAGGCCACGTGCTATAGACAACCAGGCCGTTAGACTTTGTCCTTGCAAGGTGCATACTGTCCTTCAGAAGCCACACCAGAAGGATCTGAGTTAGAAACCCCAGTAAGCAAAGGACTTTATCTTAAACACAATTGTAGCAGATAAAGGAGATACTCTCTTGGACTTAAGACTGAAATGTTTTCCAGTGAGACGCAGATGACTGCTACTGAGGGTGGTGGGTTTGTAAGTCATTGGACTTTGGTTCAAATCTCTGACTCAGAGTGCACAATAACTGGCAACTTAAGACTCACATAGATTTGTTATTTCATACTTGTTTTGCATATGTAGATATTTTAGTCCAACAGGCATAGTTCTACCTTAGTGATGAATGTTATTGAAAGTTTTGTCTTATCCCCAACTCATTACTTTCTTCCTTTTTTTTTTTGGGGGGGGGCATCACTGCCCTCAGGTGGTGGGAGTAGGAGGCCCAGCCTTTGCTCTGTGGAGCTGGAATTGAACCTCCATCCCAGTGGACCGCAGTCTTGCGCACAACCACTACGTCACCGGGGCTCAGCCCCCAACTCATTACTTTTGCAAATGGTGTTTAGTCACTAGAGTTTTAAATCAGTACAAGAATGTGTTGTCAATTATAACCTGTGATGTTATACAATAATCCATGAATTTAAAGTGAAAAAGCTGTCCATGTATACCTTCCTTTTCTCAGTATTTAAAGTTCTATACCATTGGCTAAATTAATGACCTTAAGTACTCCTTAGAAGCAAGGATGGCAAGAGTTCATTTGACATACTTTGGACACGTCAGGAGAGACTAACTAGTCCCTGCGGAAGGACATCATGCTTGGCAAAATGAAAGGGCAGCAGAAAAAGAGAAAGGGCCCTCAAGGAGGTGGGTGCACAGAGTGAGTGGCTACAGTGGCTCAAGCGTGAGTGAGGACAGCGCAGGAGCAGGCAGTGTTACTGTGTCGTGCCATGCGTCGGGATTGACTCCATTATTGTTAGGTGCCATCCCATACCATCGGTGTAATATTCCCCAATAAAATAACTATGCTGTCTCTAGAGGGGACAAGGGGCACATAGAAACTATAGGATATATGAGTGGATTTTGAGTACACATTCAAGGACAATTAGTTATTATGATGTGGCCCTCCTGGAAACTTGCCTTTATGAAGCGATCACTGGAAATATGGGTGGTGAGCCAAGTATGATGAAGAAATCAGACAGTGAGACCTGGCTCTCAGAAACAATTGCAATCCAGTCTTAAAGACTTGTTTAACCAGCACCCATCCAAAGAGTCAGCTAAGTCCACGTGGAAGAAACAGACCAGTCATGTGATTCAGAAATTGTCCATGACGATCCAAGACCAGGGAAGGGAACTGTATTGGTTTAAATTCCAAACACCTGGTTTGCAGAAGGCAAGCAAAGTGAATGAAGGACAACGAAAGCCCAAAATCCATTTGCAGAGTCTCCAAGTAGAGTTCACTTCTGGTGAACCCCTTCTGACCATTGACCAGGCATGTGGATAGCCTTGCTATGAGGACACAGTGGGAGTGGATGAATACAGATCTACTTAGGTTAAAATGTAACCTTATCATTGGCTTTCCTTTTTAACTCATTTTAAACTTGCTCTAGATTTCACGATTTGGTATTTTCTTTTGGATTGGGGAGTTTGTGGTGGGGTTTGTGGTGGTGAGTGATAGGTGGGTTTATTGTGCCAACCTGGCAATAGGATCACGTGGGATTAATCAGGTCGCAGTTTGATTGGAGGGTAGAGAGCTAAAAAGGCTCTGCAAGGTTCCCCCTCTCTCTCTTCCTCTCTGGTGATCGGACTAGAGTGCAGCTGCTTTACTTCTACTGTGACTCGACTTGTGCGGCACTTACCTGTGGGACAAACCAACCTCTGGATCATGTTGCTAGAGCTTGAGGTTCCCTCAAGACCTGCTTCCCCACGCAGCTGGTGTACATTGCTTGAGCTCGAGGCTGGTGGATTCTGTTGTCTTGTGTTGCTTGAGTTTGATATCCCACCTAGGCCTGCCTCACTGAGCTGCTGAGCTGCTGGATGTTAACCTGCCCTGCTGTCTACTGCCTGCATTGCCCAAGGACTCAGCTGTCTGCTTCCTTGACCCTGGACCCAGCATACCTGTGAGTTGAAGGACTTCCAGTTTATTAACTGTTTCACGGGGCTGAGCCCCGGTGGCGTAGTGGTTGTGCGCGGGGCTGCAGCCCACTGGGACGGAGGTTCAAATCCAGCAGCAAGGCTGGGCCTCCTACTCCCACCACCAGAGGGCAGTGATGCCCCCAAAACAAAACATTAACTGTTTCACAGGAGTTGAATTGAGCCCTCTGTATTGCTGTATGGACTAATTAGCTGTTAAATTCCTTCGTGCTGTATAAACATTACATATATATAATCTCCTGGCTTTGTTTCTCTAGAGAACCCTGCCTAACACAGCGTGGTGGTGTTTTTTTTTCTTTCTTCAAACAATGATCTTCTTCTTCTTTGTTTTTGTTTTTGGGCATCACTGCTTTCAGGTGGTGGGAGTAGGAGGCCCAGCCCCACTGCTGGAATTGAACCTCCGTCCCAGTGGGCCGCAGTCCCGCGCACAACCACTACGTCACCGGGGCTCAGCCCGATCTCCTTTATATGAAATCTGGCGTAGATAGATCTATTAGTAACTAAGTTAATAGTTTCTTAGGGTCATGGCAAGAGAGTTTGGGGGAGATGAGGAGTAAATAATAAGTACAATAAGAAAAATGTTCTGAAATTGATTGTAGTGTGATTGCACAATTACTGTTATTTGCACATTTCTTTGGATTTTTTTTTTTTGGCATCACTTTCCTCTGGTGGTCGTGGGAGCTACCCAGTCTTGCTACTGGAGAGGCTGCTGCTGGATTTGAACCGCCAAGCCCGTGGGCCGCAGTCCTGTACTCAACCACTATGCCACTGGGGCTCAGCCCCACAATTCTTCTTTTTTTTCTTTTTGGCATCACTGCCCTCTGGTGGTTGTGGGAAGTACCCAGCGCTGCTCTTGAGAGCCGCTGCTGGATTTGAACCGCCAAGCCTCCGGGTCGCAGTCCTGCACTCAACCACTACGCCATCGGGGCTCAGCCCCCACGATTCTTTTTAATATATTTAAAACATTGAATTAATGGTTTCTGAATTAATACACCATTAAAATTTAAATATATGTATATATAGTTCAAAATCTTAAGATTTAGAATATAAACCAAAAATCTATTGCCACCTATGTGATTTCAACTTGATGAGGCCAAAGAATTTCCAAGGTTGCAAATCTTTAAGGAAGCAGATAGCAGGTTTGAACTGTTGACCTTTCAGTTAACGAAGTGCTTTAACCACTGCACTACCAGGGCGCCTTCATAGTTAAGCGCCTTCTCGCCCAATTTTAATGTTCTCTGATACTATTTAAGGTGTACAAGATAAGTCAATACTTGCCCTTAGATGTATTTTCAAGTAGAAATGTTGTTAATGAGAAATATTTAGGGGTCAGAATGTTCAAACAAATTTGAAACTTGGGGGGTCTGAGCCCCAGTGGTGTAGTGGTTGTGCGCCGGACTGCGGCCCACTGGGGCGGAGGTTCAATTCCAGCAGTGGGGCTGGGCCTCCTACTCCTACCACCGGAGGGCAGTGATGCCCCCCCCCCAAAAAAAACAAAACAAAACAAAACAAATTTGAAACTTGGTAAGCAATCTGGATCTGTATAGGGTAAGAGTAGGGAGAGCCTCTTCCAATCTTGAACTGTAGTTTTTTTGTTAATCTCCCCTAAATTTCATTGAAGATTTTTAAAAATAAGTTATATATATATTTAAATCTTTCGTTGGATTTAAGAAATTATTTTTAATAGTTTAATAAACCATTACACTAGTTTACTTCAATGTTATATTAATGATGGCTAATTTAGCATTGATGTAGCATTTTGTATTTGTTAACTACAGTTGTATATGGAACCAGTCTATCATTGAAAGAAAGGTATCAGTATGTTCAAGCGTATAGCTTTAAAAATAACGAGCAACTTAGATTTTATTTTCAATTTAAAAAGATTTGTTAGGATTAAAAAAATTTGTTACAAAACAACGCGTATGAAACAACAAGGCAATGAGTACGACTTGTTTAATGGAAAACCAATATGCTTAGTACTCTCACCCAAGTCAAAAAGAAAGACAAACAGCGTATAAGGGACAAGGGTGCCCTGTGGGGTGGGAAGACACAAATAACCAAAGTGGCATCCGAAAGAGGGGATTGGTCAGTCCTGCCATCCAATGGGGTGAAAGTACGCGATCTCGGCAGTGGAAAGGGGCGGGCTCCCCACCTCGCAGACAAGCTCCCTGGGAGTCAGCGGGTGGCCCCGGCTTTGAGACGATGCGCGGGGGCCTGGGGAAGGCGAGAGGGCCGGGAGATGCAGGGGCGGCAGCAGAGGCAGCGGACGGATTACCCGTGGAGCCGGCGGGGTGGACTTCCCCCCCCGCCCAGCTTTGGGCCGCGGCTCACTGGCAGTGGAGTACTTCTGGGCGCCAATAGGTGGTGCTACAGAGCTTGGGAGCACGAGTACACGAGTAAGAGAGGCTTGTCTCTGGCCATGGCCAGGCAGCTGTGCAGACCTGCATGAGTTGTTTCTAATTCTGAATTGTAACTTAGGACTGCCCTACTAAATCTCATAACTGTGAGAAAAGCACACCGTCCGTCACCTCTCATTTAAATAAGCAATATAAAGTTAACCTGATGACTTAGGCAGGTATGTTGTCTAACTGGACTGCTGCTAGTCACTAACTGCTCTTTCATCCTTCCCTAGGCCGGAAGTCTGTCTCAATAAGTTTATGTGTTAACAATTACAGATAAGAGAATCATAATTTTTTAAATCATTTTTTCAATAATTTTATTGGGGGCTCCTACAGCTCTTATAACATTCAATACATCATTTGTATCAAGCATATTTGTACACTGCTTGCCATCTTCATTCCAAATATTTTCTACTTGAGCCCTTGGTATAATTTCTTCTTTCCCCCTTTTTTTTTTTTTTTTAGAAATCATTTTACTGGGGGTAAGAATCATGTTTTAAAAGTGTGATTTTTACATATCTCCAACTCTGAAGGTTGTGTAAGAGAAAGCTAATGAAATAGCATACATAAGAATGGACATACCATGCAAAGATGTCTCTGACTTGATTATTTTATTTTTTGTGTTTTTGTGGGCATCACTGCTCTCCGGTGGTGGGAGTAAGAGGCCCAACCCCACTGCTGGAATTGAACCTGCGTCCCAGTGGGCTGCAGTCCCGCGCACAACCACTACGCCACCGGGGCTCAGGCCCTGCTATAGATTTTACTATTGTATGAAATAACATGGCTGTGGTATTCAAAAGATAAGATGTCTTAACCAACTTCCAGTGTTTGAGAGTGAGAGATGAGGACAGACTCAGGAAGAGATAACCTGAGTTAGGGCCTTATCCATTTCAGACACTGACTCACTGCCACGACTTTAATATTACACAATTATAAACTGGGCATATCTACCATATTTCTGTGCAGACAATGACAACTAGTTTAACTGTACATCAATGTGAAATATGTTGAGGGCCATACAAAAACAGACTTTGCTCTGATAGTGTTCAGTAAGAATTACATTGGTTCTCTTCATCTTTTTAAAAATTAGATAGTCGCTGAGCCCCGGTAGCGTAGTGGTTGAGTGTGGGACTGCGGCCGACTGGCTTGGCGGTTCAAATCCAGCAGCAGCAAGGCTGGGCCTCTCACTCCTACCAGAGGGCAACTGATGCCTAAGAAAAAAAAAAAAAGTCATATTTTTTTATGCCTGAGTTTTGTGGCTGCCTTCTCAGACACTGGGAAGCTAAAAAATGAAGACAAACAAACAAAATAGTATTTTGTCATTATTTCATCACAGTTTTATCAGTCTATTACTAGGTAGCAACAAAATGTCACCTATTTCCTAGTCTTTCAAATATTTCAACCTTTTCTTTCATACCAGTATCAAAATTGAAAATTTCTCCTCTTAACCTGTTGAGGACAATGTTTGAAGAAATACTTGGTGCAGCACTGTTGCTTATAGCTGCAGATCAGTAATGAAAACAAAAGCGCTCCAAAACTGGGCTGATACACAGTCAACATTTAACACTGTTTTGCAATGAAGCAACTCTGGGAGTATTTGTAATTTCTTTTTTGATTGTATCATATCTGTTACACGTAGGCTAACTCTCTAATAAAGAACAACTTGTCCAGCAAAATATTGTTCATTCTTTTAGCCCTGTAATCAGTGATTGCATTCTGTGAAAGGAGTCCTGGTGGAATAACTGTAAAGTGCTTGGTTACAATTCAAACTCACTCAGTGGCTCCAGGAGAGAAATGTATCGATGTGCTTCTGCCAAGAAAAGTCTATGGGACAGGTTCTACTGTGTCATCTGGGCTCCAAGTTGGGATTGTCTCAAATATATCCACTATTTTGTAAAGCAGTGGCCAAAATAGGAATGCGGCATCAAACCCAAGTTAGGGAGTCAATCATCTCACGTGATATCTTTAACATCTGGATAGTCATGCCTTTTCTTAGATTTAAATCCCCAGAAGAAATACCCTGTTTTGGGCTGAGCCCCGGTGGCGTAGTGGTTGTGCGTGGGACTGCAGCCCACTGGGACGGAGGTTCAATTCCAGCAGTGGGGCTGGACCTCCTACTCCCACCACCAGAGAGCAGTGATGCCCAACCAAAAAAAAAAAAAGAAATACCCTGTTTTGTCAGTACCCAGTTTGTGTTCAGTAGCAGAAGTCATTAAAATTAGTTCCTTGTTGTCAGTGTTCTTTATCAACCATAATCCAAAGGAGGTTCAGAAGGCATAATGTTGGGGCATTAAGTGGCATCATTATTTTAGGACGAGACCTGGAGGGCTGCAATCTTTGAGATCAGCTGTTCAAAACTACCAATCACTCTTGGGCTTTCTGCTGAAGTACAGTCTAGGAAACCCACAGGGACACTTCTATCCGCCCTATAGGGTCACTGTGAATTGGCGTCGTTGCGATAGCAGTGTGAGACTGGTATAAAGCTTTATGTTCCCTTCAGGTCCTTCCCTCGCCCCCCCTCCCCATTAACCGGAACACACAAGACTCCCTAAAAATGCTAAAAAGTTTTGGATATGGAGTCTAATCTGTCAAGAGGCAGCATGGATATTCCGAGTGCCGACACGTTTAAACTAATGAGCACGCCACGCTGTTCCTCTCACGTGGTCAAAGGGCACGGGAGCCTACCTTTGGGGCCGAGCAAAGGTTCTTCCTTGCAGTTTATGTCACCTTCTCTAACAGTGACCACACAATGTCTTAAGCCAACCTGACCCTAGATGCACCGTGGGATTTCTGGTTGGAAACACAAGGCTCCATATGGGGTGACCAAAAAATATTAAAGGTCAGTATCCGAGTTTTGACCTATTTCCCCCAGGAAAGAGGGCGGGGGCTTTAGGATGAGTCGGTTGTAGAGCAGTGAGAGGAGATTGCTCGTAAGATCTTCGGGATTTTCGGAGGCAGAAGCCTCCCCGACTGTTTGGCACTACAAACAGGCCTTCCAAGACCGAGGTCGCACGGAGCCCACAGTGGCGGGCGGAACGCAGAGAGCCGTCCTAGCAGCAAGGCGGAGTCTTGGGCTGAACAGCCTTTGCCCCAGGGACTCGTGCCCAGTCTCGGCTCCTGAGTAAATATTAACCCCGAGAGCTCTTCTGGCCAGGGCACAGTCACAGCCCGCCCTGCAGGAACGAGGATGGCGGGCTGTCCAAAAACCAGCCCAGGGCTCTCAAGGTTTTTCTGGGCCGGATCCGGCGCAGTTCCACCGGGAAGCAGTTAGCCGGCTCCGGGAGAAGAAGAGGGCCACGGAGGCGGCTTTCGCCTCCGATTTTCCCGCAGTAGAAAGCGGCGGGAGCCTGGAGACCGCGCTCAGAGGTCCTCTCTCAGCCGCCCCAAGCTCGTCCCCGCCTTCCGTCTCGCCCACCTCGGAGGGCTCAGCTCCTCCCCTTTAGCAAGTCCTCTCCAGGCCTGGACCCTGGGGCTGCCCCCTTGGCCGACCAGCGCAGCGCGGCGAGAGACGGAAGCCTCTGGGGCGCCTCACTGCCCCGACCAGCCCTACCTCGCAGCACGACACCACCGCGGCAAAGGGCGCGGGTCCCGACGGGGCGCGCCCCCCACCCCCTCCGCCAGGGTTTCGAAAAGGACAACCCGGGAGCAGCGAGCAACAGTCTCGCGAGAGGGGGCGGGGCGCCGCCCGGCGTTCTCGGCTCCTCCCTGCCCCACCCTCCCCACGTCCCGCGCCCTCCCTCCCCCACTCCCCGTGGCGCGAGCGGCTGACTGAGCCGGGAGAGGAAACGGCATTCGGAGCCGCGCTCCCGCCCAGGCCGGCCCTGACGCGGGCCTCGTCAGCCGGTAACGGGGCGCAGAGGTGCGGGGATCAGGGAAGAGATCACGGAACGGTGAAGGTCAGGACCCAGCGGCCTCCGCGGAGAAGGGTGAGGACAGGGTCCCAGGCCCCTGAGGCCTCCGCAGAACTAGGCGGGGTCGACCCCTCCCAGGGGCGGGGTCGCGCTGGGCGACTGCGGCCCCGGGGACGGACTGGGCGGGGCGCTCCAAGAATGGGGAAGAGGGTCTCCGCTGGGGACTGGGGGGGGGGGGGGGCCCACCCCCACCCCGCGACCGGAAGCGGGGGAATGGGCCGAGGCGGCGAAGCCGGGGCGGGACCCGGGGGCCGGGCCTCCCGAGACGGCCTGGGGGAGCCCCCTGCCCGGCAGGGTCCCTTCCGCCTCGCCTTTGGACCCAGACTGGAGGCCGGCGAGGGGGTTGGGGAGGGCCCGGCGCTGCCCGGCGCTGATTGGCTGAGCGTGTGTGGAATCGGGTGATGGGAAACGCCGCCCGCCTGGCCCGGCCCCTCCGGCTCGGCTCCCCCCTCCCCCCGTGGCGAATGTGCTGCGCGGCGGCGGGCGCTGACGCTGGCTCGCGGGGTTTGGCTGTTGCAGGCAGGAGCTGGGAGGCGGCGGCGGCGGCGGCGGCGACAGGAGCGGCGGCGGCGGCAGGAGCAGCAGCAGCAGCAGCAGCTGGGAGGCGGTGGTGACGGTGGCGACGGCAGCGTCGGCGACGATGGCGCGACTGGTGGCGGTGTGCAGGGACGGGGAGGAGGAGTTCCCCTTCGAGCGGAGGCAGATTCCCCTCTACATCGACGACACCCTGACGGTGAGCGGGCGGGCGAGCGGGGCGCCGGGCGGGCCGGGCCGCTGGCAGCTGGGTGCCCCGCGCCCCTCCCCCAGCGCGAGCGCTGCGCACTGGGGAAAGAGTGTTGCAACTCGCAGGCGAGGCCTTCGCCCCGGCAGGCCCCGCGGACTCGCCTTTGCCGTGGGGCGCTCGGTGAACCTCTGCGGGCCGCGAGCCGGGCGCCCCGCACGCACTTTGAGCCCGTCACCCCAGGGCTGCCTTCCCTTTGGACCCCTGCCCCTTGACCCCGGCCACATGCAGGCCGCGCCTCGGCGTGGGGCTGGAGCATTTGGGGCGTTTCGGGCCTGTGCCTTCACAGAAGCCACCCACCCTCCGGGAGGCTTCATTATCTGCCAATGTCGCAGCTGCAGGGCCTTTCTCTGAAGGTGCGAGCGCTCACTGCCGAGGCATCGGTCCTGGGGGCCGGCGGACACACTCGCAGAGCACAGGCTCCTGGCTCTGGGCTTGGTGTCCTGGTGAAGGGTCTGCTAGGGACTGGTGCCTTGAAGCGCTTGGAAAGGAGTTCTCGGTAGGCCGTGAGCCTTCAGAGCGAGCTTCCTTGACATCAACCCCCCCCCCACACACACACACACACCCCGCCCCTCAATTGTTGTTTTATTTTAAGGGAGCCCCATTAGTGAAAGTGTAAAACGAGGGTTGCTCATCCTGGGTGTCAAAACCCCCTTCTGGCCCCTGTTCCTCTTTAGAGTGAGGGGTGGTCCAGCAGGATGGACCCTCTACCCTGTGTTGCTGTACTGTTTCCTTTAAAAGGAAATAGCAGAAATTTGAACTGCATCTGAACAGGAAATAAAGGGTGCCGTGGCTTGTCAGTATTTCTTAAGAACTTCAGTGAGCCGTTTCTGAATACCTTTTGAAATCTGCCTTTTGATGAGGCTGAAGATTTGGGTTACCCTTTTGCCCCTTTTGGCAACTTCTAAATGAGTCTTTTCATCTTGCCATCTTGGATTTTTATGCCATTCAGAGGCGTTTTTTTTTTTTTTTTTTTCTTCTTACCTGATTTTTGATTTTACTCTCTGGGAGGGCAAAGAACTATTGAGGTATTACCCCCCCCCCGAAATTTTAAATAAAATGCAAGTCACTGTAGAGATGTCAGTCTCTCCCTTTGTTTGCCAGTCTTAAGACTTGAGTGAACGATGTTCAGAATGTTGAATGATTGGGTTTGTTAAAAATTTTAAAGTGAAAATATAACTACCCAGTCCATTGTACTTCCTATGGAAAAGGTAGGAAAATTTAGCCTGACATAAATGGTATTTCTGTTGACGCAGCAATTGAAATTACTTGCAGCATGTTATGGTTCCTGCATAAAAAGTATAAAGGACTTGACTTCAGTTTTTAAAAAACCCCAAAACTAGCACTCTGATCAAATTGTATTATGCATTACTCAATTTGAAAAGTTCTGATAGGAATTTGTTAATATTTTCTTCTCTCTCTTTCCAACATAAGGCTAAAATATCCCTTGAGAATCTAATAGCAAGTCGTAGGGGAAATTGACATGGATTTGACCGATTCTAAAAAAATTTATCCAGAAACTTTCTGATTCCTGATACCCACCTACCCACCTTTAATGTGAATTAGGATAGTTGTATAGCCCTTGAAATGGCTAACTCTTTGGAGCGTTATTCTATTCCTTTTCTCATCAATGATGTCAATTGGTACAATTTTCCGTGTAAAAAGATGTGACCTTGCACTGTGCCTTATTTTAGACAAAATCTGAATTGGACAGTCCCGGCCATTGAATTCTGATTGTGATGTATTGTGGCCAAGGCAAATGAAATTTGGGCTTGCTTAATTTAAATATTTGAAAATCGATTTTTTGGGGGGAGGGGGGCATCACTGCCTCTGGTGGTCATGGGCGCCACCCAGTGCTGCTCCTGCTCCTGAGAGCCGCCGCTGGATTTGAACTGCCAAGCCTGTGGGCTGCAGTCACGCACTCAAGCACTAGGCCACCGGGGCTCA
This sequence comes from Nesogale talazaci, assembly GCA_004026705.1. Lineage (NCBI taxonomy): Eukaryota > Metazoa > Chordata > Mammalia > Afrosoricida > Tenrecidae > Nesogale > Nesogale talazaci. The sequence continues at coordinate 17,337 of PVJH01031494.1, forward strand.
GCCCACAAAAATGATTTTAACTTTGAGAAAGGTGCTGTTTTTCTTTGCTTTGAAGTGGGAATTTAATTCTTTATTTTTTGGGGGGGGATTTTAATTCTTAAGAGAACAAGCAGGACATTATTTTCCCTTCCCATTGTTTGGGGCTTCTGAATGCCATTTTGTGAAAATTCATATCAAAAGTGCACCATAGTTAAGGAAACATTTCAAGGCTAAAGCAAAACACTACTGGGACACATGACAAGAAAATGCAGCTTTATGCTTTGCACTCTCCATTGATAGTTTGGTGTGTGCCTGAAGTTCTGGTTGGTTCAGGCTTTGTTCCTATAGATAATGTACTGAAGAAACTGATGGTTGGGGAGAGGACATCAGAGATCATATATATCCAGTAGTCTAATAATCCTAGAACTCAAAATGTTTAGTCTAGTTAATAATAATGTTATATTATAGTCTAGGTATGATGTTTACAACCAGTTACAAATGTTTATTTAGTAACAGGATCTGAAAACTAGCTGTAAGTTTGATTTTAGAGCCGATCTATAAAATGAAATTAAGAAGTGCTTTTTTTTTTTTTTTTTTTAAATTTTAATTTTTAGGCATCACTGCCCTGAGGTGGTGGGAGTAGGAGGCCCAGCCTTTGCTCCTGGGAGCCGGAATTGAACCTCCATCCCAGTGGGCCGCAGTCCTGCGCACAACCACTACGCCACCGGGGCTCAGCCCACGAAGTGTTTTTTTATGATATTTAAAAGACGCATATGATAGTTTGCTAGATTTGAATACTTGAGCACAGTGCTGATGGAAGTGTGTTTGAATTCTGCCAGTTAACCTTGCAGAGAGAAGGAACATAAGAACCTCAAAGAGTTGCCCATGTCAAGTGCTATGTAATGAATGTATTATACTTAGTCCGTCAAACAAGTAAATTGGTGGAATATTTAAGAAAATAGTATGTTGTATGGCTAAAGTTCTGTTCCATGTTAATAGGATTTTATACTAGCGGGTGGACAGAATACAGATACTAATTTAGAGATCTTTGAAGTATTTTTTGGATTTTTTTAAAAAAAAGAATAATACAAAAATACTCTTTAAAATAACTCGATTAAAAATCCGCAAACAAAATCTACTTCCAGAAATAACCGAGACGACAGCAGCATTTGGTGAACCTGGTCATGATTCACACATAGGTGCAGAGTTGAGATCAGTTTCACACCATCTTAGAGCTTTCCCCTTCAGTAAATGTAATATCAAAATTTTCTTGTCATTCTTAGACATTTTTAGTGACAGTTTAATATTGTTGGCATCATATAATGTAATCACAAGATTATGTTAAAACATTTGTTGTATATATAGTATGTAACCATTGCATTTTATAATTTTCTTAGACTTCTTGAGATTGAATTAATTTATATAAAATTCTTAGTACATATTGTGTCATTGCTACAGTATTTCTATTTGACTACACTGGAAAATGATGGTTTTAACTGAAATTTTTAAGTCTAACAAGTAGCACATCTTGGGAGTTGTTTCTGCTTTGTTTAGCACTTCACATTTTATCTTTCAACACTACTAAGGATGACAGGCGGTTTAAGTAGCTGTGAGAATGAAGAAATGAATGATTAAAATTTATGCAAAAATAATTGTGATACACAAATCTAATAAAGTTGGCTAGAACTTGTGAAAATGTAATAAAAACAGATAATTTGTGGTCAAGAGAAACCAGGAAAGATACTGAAAAGTGAAAGTGGGTAATGGATTTAATAAACTTCATAAGACAATAATTGCAGCACAATGACTAGTTCTATTTTTGACTAGCCGTGGCTAGGCAGCTGCATGGTGAAGCAGAACCCTAATGATTCCTCTTTAAAGCCACACCTGAAATACTTGACAGGACTCTCCTTTAAGGCACTCAGAATCTGAAGATCAAGTCAAGGAAATGATTTTAAAGCAGAGGTAGGGAAATGCTTTAGCTATCTTTGCCCGCCCCTTGTTTTATTATTGCCATCTCTCAGGATGTGAAAAAGCAGATATTGATTGGTCAGAAAGCATCAAGGAAGAAAGCCATTGTTGGAAGCATTGAAAGGCATCCAGAATCATTTAGTGTTAGTGAAGTGACTATAGAGTGGTGTAGAATAAGTGCGAAAGAAGACATAATCTGGACCGATGAAACCCTGGAAAGATGATCGTAATAGAGTAGATCTTTGTGTTAAAAACCTTTACTAGTCATGAGAACATAATAGAAGTGGACATGAGAGGGTGCCTGATGAGTGTGCTTATTTTTATATTGTGAAAACCGATGTATGAGCCCCCAATAAGATGATTGGAAAAAAAAACATAATTATAAAAAAAAAAAAAAGACATTCAAATATGAACGTCAGATCTTGGGCAATCCTCATTCTATGGAAAAACATTAAAGTAGGTTAGCCTTCTCAATAAAGTTGAATAATTTGTTCTTCATTAAAAAAAAAAACACAAAAAAACCTTTACTAGTCAGGGCTGAGCCCCGGTGGCGTAGTGGTTGTGTACGGGACTGCAGCCCACTAGGACGGAGGTTCAATCCCAGCAGTGGGGCTGGGCCTCCTACTCCCACCACCGGAGAGCAGTGATGCCCCCCCCCCCCCCAAAAAAAAAAACAACAACAACCCTTTACTAGTCAGATGAAAATGGAATGATCTGAAATGAATTGTGTGTTTTTTTGTTTTATTTTAAACCTTGCTCCATAATGATTTTTTAAAAAACAATCCCTAAGGAAAATACTATTATATAATTCATTATTTTTAGGGTGACTTCCACTTTATTAGAACAATAAAGTAAAATTGGTCAAAATAAGAATATCATGCAGTTAGTTTAGGATGTCCTGTGAATCAGGTTGTAAAAATTTTGATTTGGGGCTGAGCCCCAGTGGCATAGTGGTTGTGTGCGGGACTGCGGCCCACTGGGACGGAGCTTCAATTCCAGCAGTGGGGCTGGGCCTCCTACTCCCACCGCCGGAGAGCAGTGATGCCCCAAAAAAACCCAAAAAATTTTGATTTGGGTATTGGGGAGGCAGTAGGGGGCCTTTGGCTGCTGCTCCACGTGCTGCATGGTCTGACCCTAGGCCCCTTCCTCCTGCGCAACTTGGCGCTTCCCCAGGTAGGGACAACTCACTGTCCACCTCTGGGTGGGGCGGGAAGGGTGCTGGTCGAACACGAGGCAGGACAGGTGAGATCCTGGGAGGCAGGGCTCCGTCCAGGCAGGGAGAGACTCAGGCGTCCCAGGTCCCTGGCTCCTGCTGCTGCATCAAGGACCTCTCTCCTGTCAACTTCTCCACCTCTCGTCCTCCCTCTTTCCACCTCAAATAATATTTTGGGGGCCAATTGTATTGGTTTTATTTTATTCTTGCTGCCCCCCCCCCCCCTTTTTCAACCCTTTTCCCAGGCAAATAAAGAAAATTTTAAAAAATTTGATTGGGGTGAATAAGTAAGGACCAACATGTTGACTTGTATAAGTTGATAACTTTCATCAATGCAGTATAGGTAAAGGCTTAACTTTTGTGTGTATGTAGTGGCATTTGCTTTTAATGATGAAATTTGTATCATGCGAGTGAAGTATAATTAATGTTTGTTGCTTAAATGGTGGGTTTGGAATGACCAGTGGTGTTCTATTGAGTTGCGTGTCATTTTTATGACTGACGGTTAAATTTTTGTGTCTTATACCCAGTGGTTAACAATAGGAGTTAATTGTAGTTTTCTGTACAGCTAATATCAAACCAGAAAAAAAAAAAAAACCACAGCTTACTGCCATTGAGTCCCTCCTGGCTCTTAGTGGTCCTGTAGGACAGAGTACAACGACCCCTGTGGGCTTCTGAGACTGTAACTCTTTTTTTTGTTAGTTTTTGTGGACATTACTGCTTCTGGTGGTTGTGGGTGCTACCCAGACCCGCTCCTGAGAGCTGCCAGGGGGTTTGAACCGCCAAGCCCGAGGGCTGAGTTCCAATCTCAACCACTTAATGCCACTGGGGCTCAGTCCCGAGACTAACTATTTTTTTTTTGGGGGGGGGGCGGCAATCACTGCTCTCCGGTGGTGGGAGTAGGAGGCCCAGCCCCACTGCTGGAATTGAACCTCCGTCCCAGTGGGCCGCAGTCCCGCGCACAACCACTACGCCACCGGGGCTCAGCCGGAGACTTAACTCTTTAGGGGAGGAGAAACCCTACTTTTCCTTCAGAGTGGCTAGTGGTTTTGATCTCCTGATCCTGTGGTTGCAAACCCAGGAGTAACACCACCAGAACTCTTAATAATAGCAGGATTACTTAAATACCAGGTACCTAAATAGAATGGGATTATATGGGTTATTAACTGTTTTATTTATTTCAGTTACTTTTCCAAGTCCTTTGGAGCTACATTATTAAAGTAGATGAGTGACTTCAGGTTACTATATAACAGTGATTAGAACAATATTTAGTATATATAGAATTAGATAGGTGTTACCTTAATTATTACCACCACTTTTTGGAGATACTAATCCATTAAAAAAGCTATTGAAGGGCTGAGCCCCGGTGGCGTAGTGGTTGTGCGCGGGACTGCGGCCCACTGGGACGGAGGTTCAATTCTAGCTCCTCGGAGCAAAGCCTGGGCCTCCTCCTCCCACCACCTGAGGGCAGTGATGCCCCCCAAAAGAACCAAAAAACCAAAAAAAAAAACAAAGCAAAAAAGCTATTGAAAAGGAAAAGCCATACACAGGACTGATTAATTTAAAAATGTGATAATTCACCAGAGGGCAGTGATTGCCCCCCAAAAACAAACAAAAAAATGTGATAATTGATCCTTGACAATGTGAGATTTGGACATAAACTATGCATATAGGAAGAAATTTCTAGAACAGTGAAAGCTATTGATATAGAAGCATGACTGAATGTGGTCTAGTGAATATAAAATTGTAAGACTTAGCCATTATTTTCCTCCCATTAAGGTGCTGCTAGGTTGCCTTCAACTCAAGTTCTGTAGGTGCTGTCAAATTGATTCTGACTCATAGAACCACCTGTATGGCCAGAGACTGACCCGTCTTGTACCATCCTTCATAATAGACTGTATTTGAACCCATTATTGTGTGTGTATCTTGTTCAAGGTCTTTCTCCTTTGTTTCCTCACCTGCCATACTTCTTTTTTTTTGGGGGGGGGGCATCACTGCTCTCCGGTGGTGGGAGTAGGAGGCCCAGCCCCACTGCTGGAATTGAACCTCCATCCCAGTGGGCCGCAGTCGCGCGCACAACCACTACGCCACCGGGGCTCAGCCCCTGCCATATTTTTTTAAGCTTGGTGTTCTCCAGAGATTGTTCCCTCCTGATGATCTGTGCAAAGTATGAGAGGTGAAGTCCCACTCTCCTTGCTTCTTAGCATTCTGACTGTGCTTCTAACAGAGTTGTTCATTCCTCTGGCAGGCCATGGCACTTTTGGCCCGCATATTTCAAATGCATTGATGCGCCCATCTAGTGTAGTATGCTCCAGTGAAGCAGGTGGTGGTTTTGAACTACTGACTGGAGGAAAGACAAGAAAGGAGAAAGATACAGGAGAACTAACTCCACAGGGCAGTTCTACCCTTTCAGGGTCTCCATGAGTTGGAATCCACTTGGTGGCATTTCCATTCGTTTTCTGGTTGGTGGCATAATGGCTGTGCCTTCGGCTGCTAACTATGAGTTAAGCAGTCCAGAGCCCTGAACTGCGCCTTGGAACAGAGACAGGGTTTCTACTCTTGTAAGAACTTTGGAAACTCACAGAGGCAGTTTTACCCTGTCCTGTGGGGTCCTAGGAGTTGGTATCGACTCGATGGCATGGAGTCTTTATGATTTCAGTACAGGTGCTGCTGAAGCGAGCACGGCAGTGAGTCTTTTTGAAAGAGAGATGAGATAGTGTTTGTAGGAGTTAGGGCCCTTTCCTAAAAATAGAAAGTTCGTCCCCATAGCATATTATACTTGGCATTATTTTAGTTAAAATATAAAGGTGCTCAATGATTGAACATTTGCATTGTGTGCTATATGAATAATATGCCAATAAGACTTTATCTATATATACACATAAAAGTTTCTATTTCATTGTTTTGGAGGGGTATTTCCCTTCCCCACACACACACAGACACACATCACTGCCCTGGTGGGAGTAGGAAGCCCAGCCTTGCTCCTGGGGAGCTGCTGCTAGATTTGAACCATCAACCCTGTGGGCTG
>PVJH01031495.1:0-23685 GCA_004026705.1 Nesogale talazaci
CGTTACCACTGATTGTCTGTCAGATCTGTTTGGAAGGGCAGAATGCTCCTTGGGAGTAGGACAGGTGAGATGTTGCCTCACATGCTTTGGATATGTCACCAGGAGAAGGATGTCGTAGTTGGAAAGTGGAGGGCCGCTGGAAAAAGGAAGAGCCTACATGAGAAAGGGTGACACAGGGGCTGCAGCAATGTGCTCCATCCTCTGAAGAAGCAAGACGTGTTTTGTTCTGTTTACGTAGGGTCAGCATGGACTTGACAGCACCTAAGGACGAGAGAGTCTACGAAGTGTTCAGTAGTGCTATGGAAAGTTTGAAACACAGTGAGAATTCACCGACGTGTGACGGAACCACAGAAAAGGAGCACGTGCTCTTGGAAAAATGGCATCCATCAACTTACTTGATGCAAGATTGCCATAAATGCTCCAATATGATTTTTTAAAAAAAGATAACAACAACAGCACACATATGCACACACACTAGTTGAAAGTGCAATAAGATAAAGGCTACCAAAGCAAGGTCTGCCTGTGCTGCCTTTCTGTACCGGCCTATACATAGTTCTCTGCTACACCATAGATTTCTTTTCAATGATGAATTGTGAAGCAGATTGGGATTTGTGCGCCACCAAGTTTAGGGTATAAAACTATAGCTTTCCTACTTTCCATCGCATTGCATCTTACCTGAGTTGCCAACGACTTGCGTGGAAGCAATGTGCATGTTAGGTCTAACCAGAAAATTTCTAGCTAATCCAGGATTTATCACTCTGGGTGAAACTTACAGTAGGTTCGCTGTTCTGCTCTCTTTTCCTTCTTGGCTCATATTTATGTGGCTGACATTAGAGTGGAGCTGGAAGCATCTGTCCTGTAGACCACTGTGATCCTCGCTGGCTGTGGCATGAGTGCAGGTGGTCCACTCTGGGCACCAGTGCTCTCTGTGCTGTGTCAGTGTTTGAAACAGCTGCCTGCATGTCCTGCCATGTATCTGGTCTCCTGGTGCCTGTCTCCTGTCTATTTTGGACCCAAACTCAAGGGCAGATGGCTATGTCTCTGTGACCCTCTTTGGAGGCAGGGCTGAGTGTTGATAATAGAAAACATTCAAAGATTCCCCTACACAAACCTCTCAGGAGCTTTATGGGTGGGGACTGGCCACCTCATCCACCCCCTCTCCTACTCTCTGTAGACCTGCTCACCCTTATTCTACCTGATGGCATGCTGATCTCACCTCCGTCTGCAGACGTCTTTGCCAGGCTGTCTCTGCCCAGGATTCCAGAGAGGATGCAGATATCCTTTGCTGTATTTTTGTTGCTGTGGTTTCTAACTGGCCTCCTTGCCTCTTCCCTTGATGCCCTCCAGTCTGTTCTTAATCGCAGCCAAGTGGGCTAGAGCCATCTCTACTTCAGAACCTCAGAGGGCCTCTTATTTGACTCAGAGAAGAGAGCAAAGGGTCCACAGGCCTTCCTGGTGCCATTTCCTAGTGCCATTTTCTGGTGCCATTTCCTGGTGCTCCTGCCGTAGTCACACGGCCTCCTTGCTGCTCCTGGTAGGTGCTAGCATGCTTACGAGAGTTTTGCCTGACTTTCTGGACCTCTGACTTGTTCTCTCTCTCATCTCCCTCAAGATTGCTCAGATGTCACCTTCCCATGAGTCCTACTGTGGTTCCCTTATTTAAATTGCAACCGCTCCCACGCCCCAACCTGCCTGACTCTTGTGTCATATACTGTCGCCATCCTAAACATCTTAGTAGGGTTTGTGCTCCAGGCCACCTCCCACAGTCCTCAGGGCCCTCTCTGGAGTCCCTCAGCATCCCATCCTCTTTTCCCATCTGAGGACTTTTCATGGTGCCTTGTTAGAATCTGCTTACGACTCTGTTTTTAGCCCCTGTACTTAGCACAAGACACAATGCTTGGTGTCTGTCTGATAGGGGTTCTTTACACATGAGTGAATGACTCAATTCACTAATAAACTAAAGGAAACAAACCTTGAAAGGATTAGCTAGGCAGTCTGCTAAGACTTGAGTATGGTGCGTGGCCCTCAAATTGGTTCTTTACAGTGTAAGGAAGGCTGTAGGGCCTTCATATTGTCTATAATTCAACTAATCTCAGTGAAAACTTACTGTTTTTTATAGAAGATATCAGACTAAATTACCTGGAATGTGGGTCAGGGGAGGAAGGGACAGCCCTATCCTTTAATAGCATCAAGCCCCCCCCCCCAAGTGTTTTATTGGGCTTTAGGTGAGAAAGTTTACCCAGCCAACTAGATTACCTGTCATCAATCCGTACTCACACTATTCCATGGCACTGGTTACAGTCCCACAATGTGTCAGCATTCTCCCCATTGCCACTCTGCCTGCTTTGCCTCCATCCATCAACTTTCCCTGCTTCTCTTCGTTGCTTTTGGAGAAATAGTGACATATGGTCTCATATTGCTAAAAGAATCATTGTTTATTTTATCAGCCAGCCTATTATTTCACTGGAATGTGACCTCTAGGAGTGAGTTCAGTTCCAGGTTAAAATGATGTCTTAGGGAAACAACAGTCTAAGAGGTTCTTTTAGCTTCTATCAGTCCCGTAAGTCTAGTCTTTTCAAATGTATTTGTATTTTGCTATGAGTCTTTCTCTCATACTATTGTGTCCCTGGTCAGAATGGTTGTTGGTGGTAGCTGGGCACCATCTAGTTCTTCAGGTCTCTGGCTAGAAGATCCTGGCGTCTGTGTGGTCCATTAGTCCTGTAGACTAATTTTCTCCTGGAGGCTTTGGTTTTACTCACTGTCCTTTGCTCTGGATAGGAAGAGAACAATAGTTATTTCTTAGATGGCTGACTTTTAAGGTCCCAGACACTACTAACCACAATGGGATGTAGAACATAACTTTACCACTCCAATTGACTGAGCTGCCCTGTTAGATTATGATCTCAAGCCTTCAAATCCAGTAAGTCAATTTCACAAGGTATTTAGATGTCTACGAAGCATTTACAACTATAGCCTCATGTACTATATACACATACATATATGCATGTACACAGTACATACAAACATGCATATGTTCTTGCCCACAAATATACCTAAATATGCATTTATACTACTATATGCCTTCCCACACTTATAGAGCATATGTGTCTGCCTAATATAGTTTTTGCTTTTTATTACTGCTGTTGCAAAATTTTATATTAAGGTTGTGGCAGTCATGTGCTTATGTTAATTTTATGATTGAAATGTAGGGGTGGAGTCTGGCCATTGAGTAGCCGATAAGGCCTCTGTGTGGGCATGGCTTTCACCTGAGACTCCTGGGAAATCTCATGATAGTTCCCTTGTGACGATGAGACGCTATCTTCCCCAGTTGTTGGGAGTTAGTTTCAGAGATGATTAATCACAGGCAACACAGAATGGTGGCGTCTGGGAGGCTGGAGTAGCTGGTGGAGAAACCACACGGCTTTGCCCTGATGGAGCTGGACCTCTGAGGCTGGGGAAGCCACATGGGGAAGCCTCTTCCAGCAATGAGTTGTTTCTGCCACCACGGGATGCTGTTGATGGACCCTGAGCCCTGGAAGCGAGGAGCCATGGGGAGACCCCTGTTGGTGCTGCGACTCTGTAGCCACTGACCTGTGACTTTGTGAGTCAGAAGGAGACTTTATGGACTGATTTCGGGCATATGGGTTAATATCAGACTTGTGACTTTGAGCTGGACTGGGCTGGGATGTTTTCTCAATGTCCTGTTCCTCTTGAATATAAACCCATTCCTTATATCCATATGCATGTCCTTGAATTCGTTCCTCTAGTCTACCTGGACTAACACAAGATTTACCATGCTATTGCTGTTGCTATGTACTGTTATTCCAGTTCCAACTCACCAGTGTTATGTATGAATGGATGAAAGACTGCCTGGTTCTGCATCTGTCTTTGTCTCTGTCGTTCCAACCCTTTGAGGGCCTTTCACTGTAGTTGTTCTTTATTTTTGTGTCCTCCTCAGTGTCTTCATTTACTTTGATCAAGTTGTACTTACTTCTCCCCTATTATTTATCATGTACCTATTACCTAGGAAACGCCTCCTCTTCCTTGTCCTTCTCACCTTTGGCAACCTTTAGAGAACAGTGCGTCCTACTCTTTGTGTGAACCTACTCTTTGCTTTTGATCCAAGTAGTATTGTGCCACCTTTGTTCCTGTGGGTTTGGCATTTCACTCAGTACACTGTCCTCTGGATTCACTCATGTTATGAGATGGTTTGCAGGCTCATCATGGTTATCATCGTGCAGTATTCCATTGGCGATATGTAGCACGTTCATCTGTTGATGGACATTTAGATAGTTTCTGTCTTTCTCTTATTGTGAATAAGGCTACATCAGACATGTCATATTTCCTCACTTCTGTAGGGATCATTCCTGCATGAGTGTTTGTAGTGTTCTGCGTATAATTCTTTTATGTCCCTGGCAAAATTTATTTCTGGGCATTTCACTCTTTGGGAGGCTTTCATAAATGGAATTATTTTTCTGACACTCGGTTCACAGAGTGTCACCCTTAAGCCCATGTCCTGAAATCCCTGCCTGCCCTGCCCAGCTCCTTGAAACAATTGACAGTTTAAATTAAATGGCTCAATTTGTAAGAGTGATTTTCTTTTCACCTTGAGAACATGACACAGGGGGATGTGGGCTTTGGCTGGGATAAGAGGTAGAAGAGTGGTAGGACAGGTTGTCTTGGAGCATGTGTGTGATGACAGGGTCCAGACTTTTCAGTGTTATCCCAACTTGATTTTTTTCTGATGAAGGTGATCTAGTGATATAACTCAGTGTGCTCTGACTTTTGCAACTTGATAAAACATATGAATTTTCAAATATGATTCTTTTATCAGAGCAGTTGCCTTTATTTCTGAATGAGACAGTCGGGTTGTGGAATCATAGAGGCCTTTGAGGGTAGACTATAGTGAGGGCAGTCATGAATGTGGTGATAGCCACAGGCTTGTGCCCAGAGGCCAGGAAAGGAGACAGGAAAGGTTCCAGCACTGATTTTGCCACTTCACCCCGTTTCACTTCAGAGACTAAGCAGACTTGTCACTGACTCTGGCTGGCATACCCTACCTCACCTCTCACCCCACACTCCAGCGCTTGCTCACTGGTGGTGCTGCCCCAGTCAGGCTTCATACCCTGTGCCAGGCCGAGAAAATACTCTGCCCCCACCAGAACTGTGCTTCTTCAAAGTGCCCCGGATCCTGCTTCTACCTCTTCTACACGCAACCCATGGCTCTCCAGCCCACTGCAACTCCTAGCGGTGCTGTCGGAGAGTAGGACTTCCTGGCAGGGTGCCAAAGCAGTCAGTCCTCAGGAAGCAGACGGCCTCATCTTTCCTATGTAGAGCAGCTGGTGGGTTTGAACCACGGACCTTTTGGTTCACACCCAAGTGCTTGATCACTGGGCCACAAGGGTTTCTTTTCTCCTCCATGTTGCTGCTGCTGTCCGGTGCCCTCAAGTCGGATCTGACTCACAGCAGCCCCATCTTTAAGTAAAACAAGCACCTCCATCCTCATCATCTTCTTACCGCCGAGTCCCTGGGTGCAGCCCGGCGTCCATCCATCTCAGTGAGGGTCCCCCTCTCTGTCGTTGCCCCTCCACTTTACCAAGCAGGATGTCCTGGTCTCTCCTGACAAAAGGCATGTGTTACAAAGTCTTGCCATTCTCGCTTTTTCCCCCCTACCCTTACTTCTAAGGGGTTTTCTGGTTGTACTTCTTCCAAGACAGATTTGTTTGTTCTTTTGGCAGTTCACGGCACTTCACATTTTCTTTGATAGCATCTTACATTCAAATGCATTGATTCTTCTTCAGGCTCTCGTAGTCAGTGTCCAACTTTCACATGCATATGAGGTGATTGGAAATACCCTGGCTTCTACGGGTAAAGATGTAGAGTGAAGGTTTCCCCCTCACCCCGATCACTTACTCACTGCCATCAAGGCAATGGCAACTCATAGTGACACTAAGGGATGGGGTGGAACTGCCCCTGTAAGTTTCCACAGCTAACTCTTTAAAGAAATTAAAAACAAAAACCTCATCTTTGTCTCTCAGGGTAGCTGGTGGTTTTGAACTATTGATCTTGTGGTTAGCAGCCATGTTTATAACCACTATGTCACCAGAGCTTCTCCTTCAGGGGATAAGTAGACAGAATTTGATGCAAACAGGCATGAATTTACTGCCACCTACATACATCCAGTGCACACAGTCACCATAACATCCTGAGGGACCTTCTAACCAAGGGATAGGACCATTGGTGGTTCCATCCATTTTCAAAGTATCGCCTATATTATCTTTTTTACATGTCCCAATGAGACGTTGGTAGAATTGGGGTTATGATAGTGGGTGTGGGAATAAAGAAAGCATTAAAGACCAAGAGGAAAGCTGTATGACTTCACCAGTGCTATAAATTACCCTGACTGGCTCATCTCCTCCCCATGACCCTTCTGTAAGGGGATGTCCAGTTGCCTACACATGGGCTTGGGGTCTCCACTCCACATTTCTCCTCATTCATAATGATATGATTTTTTGTTCTGGGTCTTTGATGCCTGATACAGGATCCTATTGACACCTCATAACCACACAGGTTATTGTGCTTTTTTCATGTGGACTTTGTTGCTTCTGAGCTAGGTTGTCGCTTGTTTATCTTTAAGCTTTTAAGACCCCAGATGCTATATCTTTTGATAGCCGGCGCATTAGCTTTCTTCACCGCATTTACTTATGCACCTATAGTTGTATTGTTAGGCATTCATTGGAAATGTCCAGTGCTTGTGAGACTGACATTTGAGAAATGTTTTGCTAGAAAGAGATCACTGGAAAAGTCAGGGTGTTGATACAAATTCAACTTTCTTAGTCCAGACATTGGGGCACCTACCTTTTACGGAGTATGTTGGAGCTCCTGACAGTCCCCTCCCCTTCTCTTCTTTCCTGCGCTAGCAGTTGTGCTGCCTCTTCTTGGCTTCTGCAAATCCCAGGATTTGGAGCATGTGCTTTCCTTTCCACTTCTATCTATGACTGATTTTTCCTTCCAGGGATACCATATGCAGTCCTTAGTTTCCTCTCTCTTGGAATGGCTTCAGAAAGAATACCCCTTTCTGTTTGCTGGGTGGTGTATGCCTGACATTTAAGGAAGTAGACGGCAGTCACAGTAACCCACACCGCTAGAATAGCAATGGTTCAAGAAGTCTCCAGATACCCTGATACTTCTTGCCTTTCAGTAAATGATCTGTGCTGGGTGCAACCTTTTGGGCTTCTTTCTGGACTCTTTTTGTGGTTTCAGAAAGAGCTTCCAGGCAATTCTCAGTCTCTAGCCCATGGAGGTGCTCAACACATGTCTGTGGAATGAGTCGAGCGCCTGTTCTGCCTTGAGTTTTGCACAGTGTGTGCCTTCTTCCTCGCTGGAGTCCCCTACTCTCCCCCCTCTGTGACGGGCAAACCTGGAGGAGATGCACAGCAGTCTCTTCTATCAGAATTAGAAAACTGTGCACAAAAGTCCCTTAACACTGCCTCTACCCAGCAAAGTATAGTTGTAAGGATTTCTACAGAAAGGATTTCTTTAAAAGGACCAATTGAGATAGCAAAATTATGGTATGGGGAACTGCAGAGCATCTTCCTTCTCCTTCTCACTCCTCCATTCTCCTCTCCTCCCCCACCCCTTCCTATTGTAAATATTCATTGAAGGCCTACGTGTGATGGAGGCTGGGGATGCAGTGGTGAATGAAGCAGACGCTCTCACTGCCTAGTGTGGGAATCATCCCCCGTCAACTAGAGAGATGAACCGGTCTCTGCTGTGCGTCCACTACGTAATTGTTTAGGACCCACCACCAGGGAAACATTTTAAGGTCTCTTTTCCCATCCAAGTCATCAGGCTCCTTTGGTACTGTGTGAGTAGGGGTAGACTAGAGAAACAAATTCCTAAGCACACATATGAATATAAGGGGAAAGATTTCTATACAAGAGGAATGGAACATTGAGAAAGCATCCCAACCAGTCCAGTCCAAGGTCACAAGTCTGTTATTAGCCCAAGGGCCTGATACCAGTCTATAAAGTCTCCTTCTGACTTATGAAGCACATGCAACGACACCAGGACAAACACAGGCCAGTGGGTGCGGAGTCTTGTGTGTCTGGTGGCAGTAGAGGCATCTCAGCACTGGCAGGGGTCTCCATGTGGTTTCTCTGGCCCCAGAGGTTTGGCCTCCATCAGGGCAAGCCCATGTGGCCTCTCCTCTAATTCCTCCATTCTCCAGGAATCAGGATCGATCAGTATTCATCTCGTCTTGTCAGTAGTTGTCTCTCAGAGACTCACTCAAGTCTCTCCTCTCAAATTGGGAAATACCACAAGACTTTCCAGAATTCTCAGGAGTAAGCCATGCCCACACAGGGGCCTCATCGGCTATCTCCAGAGTGACAAGCTCGACTCCGCCCCTACACTCCCAATCATGAAATTGGCATCAAGTACATGACTGCCACAGATGCACTGATTGATCTTCACCTCTAGGGATTGCCCTCCCTGCCCTCTTACAAACCACAGAGTACCACTTTCTCCCACACACACCGCGCAGTGGTGCGCTTTGTGCATATGCACGCTACAGTCATTCTGCGTGCGCTCCGGCTGCTCGCCACCCTCGCAGAGCCAGTTCTCTGGGCTGTGATGAGGAAAGGGAGGGTGATACTCTTTGTCCAGGGTTTCCTAAGTGGAGAGAGGGGAGCTGGGGCTCACAGACAGGAAGCTTAGGTCCAGAACGCAGCCTCCTTACTTACCTCTGCTCTTCCTCCCGTCTTTACTAACGCACGGTTCCTCCCAAGATGCTGTGCGTGTTCTTGATTTTTCACCACAGGGCACATTGTTAAGGGGCCAGGAAACTGCCCCAGAGAAGACAAGTGAATTGCTGAGGGTTCCCTGAGCCATGTGGTAGGACAATGCCTCCAACTCAGAGCACCCTGCGTGCGATCACAAGCTCTTCTGTCTCCCTCCCGGGGTTGCACAGGCTGACGTAGTGAATGCTGTACATTTGAACCAGAATGTTTGCCTTGAGTCTTGGTTTGCATTCAAGATGCACCCATCCGTAAACTTGTTAGTTTGGACATCCGCCTGTCCTTGAGCAGTAACCATAACAACACAGGCATAGGGAGAGCAATGTGGGATGGGCAAAGACCAGTGCCAATCTGGGGAGGATCAAGTTTTGCTGGGGGTTGGCCTGGCCATGGAACTCATCCTGGGTGTGTTTGGTGAGTTCACTTCCTGACATGGATGGAAAACAGCTGACAGGGATTCTGTCCCCAACCAAAATCAAACCCTTTGCCATTGAGTCTATCCCGATGGTGAGCAACACTATAGGACTGTGTAGAGTCACCCCATAGGGTTTCTAAGTCTGTAATCTTTACTGAAGCAGACTGTCCATATTTCTCTACCATGGAGCAGTGGGTGAGTTTGAACGTCCAACCTTTCGGTTAGCAATGGAACCCTTCAGCATTTGGGCCAGCAGGGTTCCTTTTGCCCCACCAAAGGGCCTTTAAAACCTAAATCAAACCCATTGCAGTTGGGTTGAATCTGACTCAAGGCAACCCTGGGTGCGCAGGCTAGAGCTGCACTCTGGAGAAGTTCAGGGTTGTGGTCCTTTAGAAGCTTGCCGCCAGGCCTTTCTTTGGCAGTGACAAACTTCGAATGCACCCTACGGGACCTCCCCATCCCAATTCATCTTAGGACAACATCTTAAGTCACTGTAATAGCACCTCTCATAAATTTTAGGATGATTTCTCCAAGCATGATCCCCGAGGCAGAAGCGTGGTGCTTATTTAAAAGCTCAGTTTCTCAAGCCCACCCAAGATCGACTGACTGAGAACTTCTGAAACGAGGTCTCGGGACCTGCATTTTCTTTCCCTGTCAATGGGGATGGTTTGATGAGAAGCATAGCCTTCTGGAGCCATAGCCCATGAAGATAGCTTCCAGTCACTTCTCCTCCTCCTCCTCTCGGGATCAGGGAGCAAGCTGGCTCATACAAGAAACAGTCTTAGATGAATATTTATTTCTGAACTAGAAATGTTTCCTCTCTGAGCAAATGGTGAGGACATGAATAGGCTCATTCCCTGCCTACCCTTGGCTGGCCAGGACATCTACTGACTCAGCTCTCTTTTCCAGAGAATCATCTTTAGAAAGGAACGCCATATGGCAGGCCTGTTCCAGAGTAGCATACCCTAAACACTGTTGCTCTGCTGTGATTTTTAATTGCTAACCTTGAGAAGTGGGACCCTCTGCCCTTATTCCTGCCCAGACAAGAGAGGAGGCAACAGAGCTGGGACAGTTAGCGTCAGCTTGGGCACACCCCTGTGCACACGTCTCTCCCTTTTCAATGGCCCTGTCTCTCAGCCTGTGGTGGTCAGTGCGGTCTGCAATCAGGTGTCTTCCTCCTTGCTCAGCTCTCCCTGGAGCTACTGAGATCTAGATGAAAACCTTTCAGGATGCGAGGACAGTCAGTTCCTGGCCTGGGACACAACTGCTTTTCCTCCAGACCAGGAGTTGGGCCGAGAGTGAGACTCACATACTGATTTACAAAGCACTGGAGGAGTCAGGGAAGGTCACGTTTTGCCAGTCCTCAAACAAATTTTCCATTCCAGTAACAACCTTCATATATCAGGCTTAGTCAGCCAGCCAGCCAGGTTTATTTTCCACTTCATGCTCTTTGTCCATCTTTGTCCATCGCAAGCTGGCCAAGGGCGCTCTTGGGTGCCCTGGATGTCCTGATTCCAGTTCTGAAGCTGGTGGCTCAGCCACGCCCCGGGCACTGTTCAGGACTGCAGACAATGCAGGAGAGTGCTCAGCAGCATGGTTTAGCAAACCCCAACTCACAGCCTAGCACTGGCTCCATCACCTGCTTTTCCAGCCAATGAAGTTTTATCTGAACATGGCCATGCCTGTTCATTCCTGTAGTATCTGATGCGTTCCTGCGGACAATAACCGACTTCAGTAGTTGAAACCGAGTGGACTGCTAAGCTGAAATATTTATGGTTGGGCCCACTGCAGGAAAACTTGGCCAGTCCTTGTTCCACAGGTTCTCCCACTGGTATTTAAATGCTTAACCTTAAAGATACAGGCATCACTTCTGACCAGAACACGCCAGAGATGGTCATGTGATCCCACCCACCACAGGAGACCAGGAAGTCTCCTACTATGTGCCCAGAAAGGGGAGACCAGGATATTGGTCAAACAGCACTAGTGACCATCACAAGTACCCACTATGTGTTGGACTGGGCACTGGATGTTGATAAGCAAGATACCAGGAATGGAAGGATTGGGGTAGGGTCAGCGAAAGTAGTTCCCGCTGATCTTCCCCAGAAGATGTTGAGTCCGTTGTGTGTGAATTGCCTGAGTTAGAAGATTGTTCTCTTGGCATGATGACCACTAGACCTGGGGACTGGCCGGCTTGGCAAGCAGTAGGGGCGACAGATTTCTCTGATGAACAGTTATATCAATAATAGAAGGGTTGTTTCACAGGAAGTCTTAAAGGAAAGATGAGATAATTTCATGTTTTGATATTCACAAAATTGATTCTGTTGAAGCCAGAGCTCAGCAGTGAATATTGCTGGTTTAATTTTGGCGAGGGTGTGATTCAAATTGGCAATGTGTCTGGAAAGGGGGGGGGTGCAGGAAAGAGAGAGGGGGTCAGGGTGGACCAGGACAGGGAGTCCAGAGCAAGGTTCTGATGCTCTGGTGAGAGCTCTGGTGGGTGGCCTCCCTGGAGGGAGGGGCATGTGTCAGCAGAGGCTGCAGGTGGCAGAGCCTGTACCCATCTCAGATTGCTGGGAGGTGCTAACGCCCTGGAGGAGTGAGAGCAGCCTGGGAAGGGGGGCAGCTTGCATGTGGTTGGTTGGGGAGAGACATTTAAATATCGTAGGACTGAAGGGTAATTTAAAAAGCCCATCAAGTGACATTGAAATAGGATGACAATGTGAAGAACATGAGTCACTCTTTCTAGAGACCTGTCCAGCCATTTGCAGGGGTTGAAAAATACATTCTCCTCCCTGCCAGGCTGGTCCTGGGCTTTTTAATTCTCCCTGCTCCTGCCTCTTTGACCCACCTTTGGTGGGCAGCTGTTCAGAAAGGGAAGAGGAGGCGAATGAGGATGGTACTGTTGGATCTTCTCTTCACGGAAGCTGGAGTCTGCTAAACATCCACATCAGACTGGACCACAGCTTTTTCAAATCTGTGACATTGACATTGGGGCCCCAGGCTGGCATGATCGATCGAGTGCTGGGTTACTTATCGCCCAAAAGTGCCTCAGAAGAAAAGCCTGATCTGATTCTGAAAAGCCATTTGTATTCTGTGACACATAGGGCCACCAGGAGCTGGAATGGACTCAATGGCAGGTAGTACTGATGATACTGTCGCATAACAAGGAGAGGGGTGGGTGAGGCAGCTGTAGCTTCTGTTTCACGAGAAAGGCAGTGTGACAAATATGGTGGAACAAGGCTCTCAGCTAGCACTCGTGACTCAGGGCTTTTCTAGCTCTGCCTTCCACTGAGGTGTGACTCTGGGCAAGTTGTCCTGCTCTGACTGTTGCAACGTGGCAAGGTTAGATTACTAGAGGATGGCTGCCTATTTCATATTCTTTGATGTGATGGTTTGCAACGTGTCTAGCAGTTGACAGCAGGGCAGGTGGGGCCAAGCGTGTGGACGGTGGCAGTCTGGAAGGATGCCTCTCTTGGGTCTAGGCATTGTCCCTGGTGCATAGTGGGAGTTCGCTCAGTGTTGACTGGATGACAGGTGCCAGGGCTTCTCGGAGCATGCAGAGGACATGGCACCTCTAGGTGACTCGGGGTGACTGCTTGTGGTCACTGGGGTGGGGGAGGGGGTGATTTGGGAAGTGAGTGGGGAGGAGGCTTGGGAAGGCGGTTCCAGTCTCTTAACTTGGAGGGACACAGTTTTAGATAACTTGAACAGATGGTTTGGTCAGTCCAGCTTCTTTCAAACCAGAAACGTGTCCTCCAGACATCTGGATTGATTGTGGAAACAGTCTGCGACCTTTGGGTTCCTTCAATCCTCCGGGCACATGCTCTACTCAGACTCTTGCCTCTTCCCACCAGCAAGCTTTAAGGGGAAAACCTCCACAAAGCCCCCATCCGCCCCACACTGGCTGAGGTGCCCTCCACAGCTCATGCAGCCATTAGACCTTCTGCTACCTTGCCCATAGCATACCAGTTTACAAGGCCAACATCAGTACCGCCCCTCCCCCATCACTCCCTGAGAGGACGACTCTCTCCCACTCACTATGATGGAGTCCATGCTAACTCATAGGTGCCCTATGAACAGGGTAGAACTGCCCCTGTGAGTATCCGAGACTGTAACACTTTGCAGGAGTAGAAAGCCCTACCCAGGAGCAGCTGGTGGTTTTGAACTGCTAACCTTGGAGTTAGCAACCCAACTAGAAACCAGTATGCTGCCAGGGCACCAGACAGGGATGACAATGTGAAAAGTTCAACTCGTGGTGTGCCTGGCGCGTGGCAAGCCCTCTGTACATGCTTATTGAATGCGTATGCCTTTCAGAAGCAACTCTGGCCTTTCCTCCTGCGGCCAAAAGAGGGAGATGAAACTTAGGAAAGCCAGCAGGCACATCTGACTCCAGGTGCTCCTGGGACTGCCCCGGTGGCAAACCTGGCATTATTAGGAAAGGACCTGAACATGGGGCTCACTTCTCAAGGATGGGTGTGCCATCCGGGTAGACTAGAGGAACAAATTTCAGAGACACGCATATAGATATAAGGAAAGGGTTTATATACAAAAGGAATGTGACACTATGAAGGCATCCCAATCCAGTCCAGTACAAAGTCATAAATCCGATATTAACCCATATGCTTGAAATCAGTCTGCAAAGTCTCCTTCCGACTCACGATGTCACAGGTCAGTGGGTTCAGAATTCTGGTGCTGGCAGGGGTCTCCCCATGGCTCCTCGCTTCCAGGGTTTAGAGTCTATCAACAGCATGCTGCTCCAGCTTCAGAAGTCTGGCTGCATCAGGGCAAAGCCGTGTGGTTTCTCTGCCGGCTCCTTCAGCTTCTTGGACGCTGCCGTCTTGTCTTTTCCATGACTCATCACCTCTAAGACTAACTCCCAACAACTGGGGAGATAGCTTCTGATCTTCATGAGGGAAATATCGTGAGATTTCCCAGAAGTCTCGAAAGAAAGCCTTGCCTGCATAGAGGCCTCATTGGCTACTCAATGGCTATCTCCAGATTAACATGCTAGACTCCACCCCTACATTTCAATCATAAAATTAACATAGGCACATGACTGCCACAATGGGGGTCCCTGGGGTGCAAATGGGTGACCCCTGAGTTGCTGACCTCAATGTCAGAGGTTTGAATCCACCCAGAGGCCCCTCATCAGAAAGGCTTGGTGCTCTGTTGAGGAAGCAGCCAGTTGGCTTCAGCACACACACACAGGGTGGCTGTCTGTTGGACTTGACAAGCAACTAGCTTGCCATGCCACCCCCTCCACCCACCAGGAGGTGCCTCCTGGGTGGTGGTTCTTGGAGGGAGCACTGGAGGTCTGAGGGACAGGGGTGGGTGGGGCTTCCTGAGAGGGGTTGGGTCACAGGGAAGGGACTTAGGGGTTGTTTGTTTTTCACCCCAAAGTGGGAGAGAACAGCCAGGCAGCTGCCCGAGGTAGGGCCTGTCATGGGCAACCTTCAGGCTTCTCCCCCTCCTCTGACAGTAGCACCTCAAGCACTGATCACAGTGGCAAACCGTTTTTTCTCTACTTCTGTCATGTCTGTTTTCGGTCAAGATCAAAGTTTCCGGGACAAGAATCTGGTCTACTTTGTGTAACCCTGGACCCCCAGCCCCTGGCACCATGCTGCGCCCACTGTAGGTGCTACCGATTTTAAAGTCAGACATTGCGCTCCTGTGTGCTTAAGGAGTCTGGGTGGCACCCTCAGCTGATAACCTCGGCGTGTGGTTGAGACTACCCCGCCGAAGAAAGGTCTGGAGATCTGCCACCCAGACAGATCCAGTCAGGAACCTGGGATTGCCAGGAGACTGGGCAATTGACGCCCCTCTCTGCAGCCACTGCGTGCCAGTTTCTGGGTGAGGCCTGGGAGGCAGCACCCAGCAAACCAGTCACCTTGCTTTCACGGACACTATCAGTAACCTCTCTCTCTTGTCTATTTCTCTGCCCTTTCCTCCTTCCCATCCCCCTGGTCCCACACCCCGTGCCCGCCCACCCCTTGTCTCTCCCCGCGCAGAGCAATGTTCTGTGATGGTGCCCGAGATGCACGGACTGAGTCCCGGCCGCAGGCTGCCCGAGCCCGCTCCCTGCCCGGCCGCGGGCGGGAGCCCTGAGCCGGGGTCCGCGGGCCGCCGCCGCCACGTGCTGGCCCTGCCCGAGGAGGAGGCATGGCGGCTGCAGCAGGGCGCCCTGCTGGAGGCCGACGCCTCGGAGGAGGCGGGTATGCTGCCGGCCTCTCCGCGCACCGCCGCCACCGGCTTCGACAACTTCTTCCCGGTGCAGGAGGGCGAGGGCCCGGGCTGGGAGGGCGGCGCGGCCTTGGAGGCAGGCTCGAGCCCCTTCCTGCCCGTGAGCCCCGAGGTCATGAAGCGGCGGCGCGGGGGCCTCATCGAGCAGCGAGACATCATCAAGGCCCACGAGGCGCACAAGATGCAGAGTACCCCGCAGGCACGGCGCAAGGAGTGGGAGTGAGTACCCACGGGGGGCGGGGAGGGCAGGGGAGGGGAAGGTGAGGTGGGGATGCCCAGGGGAAGGGCCCTGTTGGGGGGAAGGAGGGCTCCCTGGACGCACGGGTCCACGGAGGCAGCATCGGTGCCATGCTGCGCCCCAAGAGGGAGGGCCCACCGGGAGGGCCCACCCAGTGGGGTCCCTGTGCTCAGGCCCACTGAGTCCCTGTGGCTCACCCCAGACTGGATCCAGTCTTTTGGGGTGGGTCTCTCGGCGCTCCTGGCCTCCACACTGGAGCTTTCCGAAGATCCTGGGAGAAGGTGAGGGTGCCCCGGCCACACACTGAGCTTCTCGGGAATGCCATCCTTTCCGTCACAACCTGGAGGATCCACCCAACGCAAAGCGTCCCTCTGAGTTTCCTCCCAGGAATTGCTGCTGCCCGCCCCCGCCCCTTGGGGCAATGGATGGGTCTCCAGAGAGGGGAAGAGACTGACCAAGATGGGGGCCACCGCGGACTTGAGGCCTCTTCTTGCTGTGTCGACCAAGAGATTTGTGCTCCTTCAGGCAGACTTTAACCAAATGCCTGACCCTTCGGGACTTGGACTTTTAGTCCCAGAAGTTCTCAATTGAAAGGCGATGGCATTTGATTTAATTCTCAGGCACTCCAGGCGTCGGCCTCCATGTAAAGGCTGTGGTGTTCTGCCTGTGTGCAGGCTCAGATAATCCTCTCTTCCTCATGTTCTAGCTTATTGAGCTGTTTCCCTGAGAATCACCAACTACCAAGAAACTCACTAGTAAGAAGCATTTAAAAAAATCATTTTATTGGGGGCCTATACAACTTATCAAAACCCGCCCACCCATCCATTGTCTCAAGCACATTTGTATGTTTGTTGCCATTATCATTCTCAAAACTTTTGCTTTCTACTTGAGCCCTTGGTATCAGTTCCTCCTTTTCCCCCTCCCCCGATGATACCTTGGTAATTTTAAATTATTACTATTTTGTCATATCTTACACTGTCCGATGTCTCCTTACATGGGCTTTTCTGTTGTTGGTCCCCCTGGGAGGCGGTTACATGTAGACCCTTGTTATCATTTCCCCTTTCTACCCCACCTTCCCTTCACCCTCCCAGTATTGCTTTCTCACCACTGGCCCCAAGGGGTTCATCTTTCCTGGATTCCCCATGTTTTTAGTCCCTATCTGTACCAGTGTATATCCTCTCATCCAGCTAGATTTGTAAAGTCAATTTGGATCATGATAGTGAGAGAGAGAAAGCATTTAAGAACTAGAGGAAATTAGTATGCTTCATCGTTGCTACACTACACCCTGACTGGCTCGTCTCCTCCCTGAGACCTTTCTCTAAGGGGATGTCCGGTTGCCTACAGATGGATTTTGGGTCCCCACATTTCACAATGAGGATTTCTTGTTCTTTGATGCCTGCTTCATACGAGGCATTTTTAACAGTGGGTGGTATTGTCAAATTCACCTCCTTGGCTTCAGTAGCTGTTCTGAAAGACTCAGAGGCAGGTTCCCATTTTGCCGCATCTGTTCCTTTGTGAGTTCCCTCATTCGTTTGCCCCTTCACCAAGTCTCCATGTGAGCGGGACTCCTGGGATTCACAGAGTTCTTCAACACTGAGTGAGTCTATTAAACCAAACTGGAGGCTGTCAGGTCAATTCTGACAGCAGCTCCGTAGAACAGAGGGGAGCTGCTAGAGAGGCATAGATTTCTGCGTTTGAACATATTGATAGGAACAGAGAGCCTCGTTTTTCTCCCAAAGAGCAGCTCATAGGTTTGAACTGACAGCCTCGTAGTTAGCAGTCTACTGCTTAACCCAAGACTTTAGGACTCTCCTACATCTATTGGTATTTATGAATAACAAAACTTTACAGAGTTCTAAGTGCCAGGCACTATTAAGCACTTTGCACACCAGTATATGAGTAACTAAGCTAATCTCCACTGCAAGGTGCCCCCATGTGGTGCAGATGATTAAGTGTCACACTCCTAATGGAGTGGCAGGGGTTGGGTCGAATCCACCCAGAAATGCCGGGGAAGCAAGGCCTGGCAATCTGCTTTGTCAAAGCGTGTTCAAGGAAAACACCTGATACTGGGAGGAGGGGAGGAACGTGTGATTGCAGAATATACAGCTGGAGCTGGACAGGGTAGTAGACAGATACTGAGCACTCTGCCTTTCAAGCAGAGGCCCAAGACAACAAGGCGCCGTAGTCCTCTGCCCCCCAGTCACTTCAGACTCATAGTGACACTAGACAGAGTTTCTGGGGCTGTAAATCTTATCTTTCTTCCACAGAGAGGCTGGTGGGTTTGAAGCACCCAGTTTGCAGTTAGCAGTTCTAGGCTTACCCCATCAGCAGCTCCTGGGTATACAGAGAGAACCGGGGAAGTTGGGGTAAAGACGACACGGTCAAGATCAGCCTGAACTTCAAACCCTCTGCAATGGAAATGCCAGCCATGGGCTAAAAAGCAGGGTGTGATTCAAGACTCCAGTCTGAACACACCCCCAGCCTCCCTTCCTCTCCCTGGACAGATCTTGACAGGTTCTTCCCCAGAACAAATGGTTCCCATTCTGAGCTGTTGCTTCCCTGGGATGCATGTGTTTGACCCCGTCATTCTTACATCTGGCGCCAGTGCCCCAGGTTGAGATTCCCATCGACAGGCTCAGTAAGTGGAACCCCCTTCTTTCTGTTGAGAAGGAAGAAACTCTGGCGCTATCCTGCTCTCTCTCACACTGGCATTCCATCCTCGCCCGTGACAGGCTCTTCCTTCCCAGAGCCCCGGCCCACAACATTTGCCCTCCTCTCTGGAGATTAAGCCTCCTTCGATTGTTCTCTTCGTTTTTCCAGCATGCATGGAAATGTCCATCGGCAGGTGGCAGTCATTCTTCTTAAGACTGTACCAAGAGTTACTCATTTGATCCGTAGAACACTTACATGAGGCCAACACCATGACTATTCTCGTTTTTGCAATCGAAGGACAGGGATTTAGAGGACTCATCCAAGATCGTGACCACAGCCACCTCTCCCTGCCCCCCTCCACATTGCCCCCTTCCTACTGCACGTTGTCCTCATTGTGTGGTCCAAGGCCACCCGCCTCTGCTCACTTGGAGCTGTACAGGAACGTGGAGCTACAGAACCAGAGTTCTGTCAAAGGTCCTTCAGGACTCTGTCATGCCGATGGATACTCTGCTCAGAGCATTCCAGTGATTTGCCATCTCCCACAAGCACAGAGTGAAGTCCTGCGTGTGGTCTGTGACGCTCCGCATGGCTCCCCTCCAGAGCTTCTCCGGCTCCACCCCTGTCCCATTTCCTACATCCTGGACTTTGCCTCATCATCCCCTCCTTGCCTCAGACCGCCCCTTGGCCCCCCCCCCCGCCCCAAGTCTAGTGTCCCCTCTGCTGGCAGACTTCTGCATGGCTCCTCCCTCATTCCATCTGGATCTCTGCTCTGAGAGACGTCCTGGGCTTCCTGTGTCCAATAGCATGGCCTTGCACTTTCATTATGTTTTATAGTTCTGAATGAGGTTTCTTCAATTGGCCTGAACACGCAGGTGTACACACACACACACACACACACGTCCCATCTCCAGGGTCTAAAAGAGTACCTCATAGGTCGTTGGCTCACAATGGCTATTTATTGAGTGTATGATAAAATAGATGCACGAAAAATGGATTCCAACCTGTTAGCTACCTGGGAAGGAGGTGGCCAGAGGGTCCTGGGCCAGCTGAGGCTGCTGACTGCACAGACCCGGCCCCCCCCCCCCCAACCGGCAAACGGACCTTCAGCAGAGGACATGGGAGTCTATTCCCTGCTCTATGTCAGGACTGTGGGACCTCGGAGAGAGGGAGCCTCCTCCTGTCCCCTGGCTTCTCCCGAGAGTCTCTGTGGACCGACGTCTCCGGGCACCAGGTTAGGGGTTATCTGGCCCTCTCTCGGAGTACAGAACTTGACTGTAGGAAGCCAAGAAGGGTGCTGTTGTCCAGCCTAAACAATTCCTGCTCCTCCTTCCACTCCTGACCCTCTTCAGGGCCTGTTCACCTCCTGCACAGCTGCCCACCAGAGGGGCATTCTTCCCCCCACCCCTACCACACACACCCCTCATTGTACACACCGCGCCTCCTTGCCTCTGAGTCCAGGCTGGGGAAGCACAGAGCAGACTGGGAGCCAGTTCAGGAGGCATCAGCGTCGTTTCTTGGGCTGCGTGAGCGGCTGTGCATGGATGTTGGCTGTAGAGGGAGTGGAGGGGGGAGGGGAGACCATATTTCTGTGGGGAGTACAGTAGGTGATTTGGCGGAATCCCATTTTCTGCTGTGCAATGTGCTTTTCCAAAACGACACGGGAAAGGTTTCCTTGGGCTCTTTGTACGTGTGACAAGCACCTTGTGCCCAACAGTCTCTGTGCACTACGTTGTTTAGCTTTAACGAGCATCCCTGAAAATCACCCCTTTCTGACCAGCTCTTGAATCGCTCTTTCTGGGACTCACAAAGCACATCCCTCTCTGCTTATGTCATCTCCCAGTGACCCTGTGAGTTGGCCGTTACTCTTCCTAAGTTATAAAAGAGAAACCTGAGCCCCAGTGTG
Source organism: Nesogale talazaci (assembly GCA_004026705.1). Lineage (NCBI taxonomy): Eukaryota > Metazoa > Chordata > Mammalia > Afrosoricida > Tenrecidae > Nesogale > Nesogale talazaci. The sequence continues at coordinate 20,244 of PVJH01031495.1, forward strand.
TTCATCTGGGTGGTCGAGAGAAACAAACACTCCTATATGTGCCATAGAGAACTTTATATCAAAGAGCAGTTGTATATTAAGAAAACATCCCAGCCAAGTTCACATCAAGTCCATAAGTCTGATATTAATACCGATATATAAATTCCTCCAATGATGCTGAATGCAGGAAGATCAAAGGCCAGTGGATGGGAGGTCTTGTGGATCCAGTGGCAGTGGAAGCATCATAGCGAAGGCAGGGGTCTCCATATCGTCCCTCCAGCTCCAGGACTCTGATTCCATCAGGGTAGCTCCATAGCTCCATGTGTCTTGTCAGCAAGAAGACCAAGCACAGAGAGTCTGTGTGTCTGGCCTCCAGCGAGCTATTTATCTCCAAGTAAGCTCCTCAAGCTGCGACCTGATTGACAGGCTGGATTCCACCTCTCCGCAAGATGACGGGTTATGCAACTGCCACACCCAGACATAGATGTGGTGCTACATATGGGAGTGGGGTGGGCATGGAGAATGAAACACCTCTGGTGGTAAAATGGTTAAGTTCTTGACTGCTAGCCAACAGGTGAGTGGTTTGAACCCACCCAGGGCACCTCAGTCGACAAATTGGGTGGATTAATCTGGGTAGTCTAGAGAAACAAATTCACAAACACTCATATGTGTATAAGAAAGAGTTTTACATACAAGAGCAACTGTACATTAAGAAAATGTCCTGGGCTGAGCCCCGGTGGTGTAGTGGTTGTGCGCGGGACTGCGGCCCACTGGGATGGAGGTTCAATTCCAGCAGTGGGGCTGGGCCTCCTACTCCCACCACCGGAGAGCAGTGATGCCAAAAAAAAAAAAAAGAAGAAAATGTCCTAGCCCAGTCCAGTTCAAGGTCATAAGTCCAATTAGCCCATGTCTCTGATACCAATCCCTAAGTCCTCATCAGACTCACCAGATGCATGTAATGACACCGGAACAATCGCAGGCCAGTGGGTGCAGAGCCTTGTATATTCAGGGGTGGTGGAAGCATCTCAGTGCTGGCAGAGGTCTCCCCATGACTCTTCTCGGAGTCCGTGAGATGAAGTCTCACCGTCCTTGCCTGCAGAGTGCAGCCTTCTGGCTGTCCTTCTTCCAAGACAGGGCCTGGTCGTTCTTTAGGCAGGACACAGGACTTTCAGTGTCTTCGCCTGAAACCATAATTCAAAAACGTTGCTTCTCGTTGGTCTTCCTTTATTCGTCTCTTTCCTGTTCCCTTCACTTTCACCCGCTTGGAAAACCCACAATAATGCCACCTCCCAGACACGTCCCATCCCTGCTGCTCCCTCTCGCTCCCAAGCCGTCGCTTAGAACCACACAATAGCCTCCTAGCTAACCTCTCTATCTTCATATCCTTACCTCCCTGTAATCAACTCATCACATGAAGGTCAAGCAAACAACCCCCCCCCCCACCACACACACACACAAAACCAAACTCACTGCCAGCCAGGTGATTCTGACTCAAAAGGTGACCCTTTCTAGGGCCCCTGAGACTGTAAATTTTCACGGGGAGCAGGCAGCCTCATTTTCCCCCCACAGAGGGACTGGTAGGTTTGAACGACTGACATCGTGATGAGCGGCCCCGCACTCCTCACATAAAGGCAAACAAACAAAACTCGCAGCCGCCGAATCAATCCTGGCACACGGTGACCCTATGGGACAGGGTAGAACTGTAGACTGGACTCTTCATAGGCGTCAAAGGCCTCGCCTTTCCCCCAAGGGGCAGCTGATGGCTTTGAAGTGCTGACCTTGCTGTTGGCATCACCATGACGCCACCAAGGGAGACTCTGATGCTGCATCATCCTAAAGGTGACACGCCGACTCCCTTCAAGTCCCTTTACCCGAAGCCCGTTGCCCTCCCACACCACTCCACTTCCTTGCCGGCCTTGAAGACCATTGCAGTGACCCACACAGAACATTCACAATGGCACAGTTTGATAAAGAACAGCGTACAAGATGTTAAGGATATGAACTCTATCCAAAATGCTTCTTCTCAACCATGTTGGCAGGCATGTCTCTGGGGTGCTGAACCTCTCAGCTGTGTGACCCCTTCTCCTCTGCCTCTCTGGGTGAGAAAGCTCACCTCTTGCTCCGCTTCCTGCCCTTGGTGCTTGTGTTAGGTTGGGTTCTCTGGGGAAGCAAAACCAGTTCAACTCCTGGGTCAGATGTCAGCTGAGGCTTCTCCTGACTCCTATGGCTACAGATGCTGATGAATAAGAAACAGGAAGATGCAGAAGGAGATCAGCAGGCTGGTGGCTGCTCCAGTGGATGCCAAATGAATCCAGGATTGGCAGTCTGTTCCTTGGGTCCGCAGGCCCCCCAACAGGAGATCAACATACTAGACGCAGGACGCAGAGCGTGAGCAGTAGCCCTTAGCGAGCTTCCACCCGTGGACACTTTATATGGAGTCGGCCACACCCTAGGAGGCCGGCTGGTGTCATGTCATGTGTTATGCTGATAACCAGTAGGCCAGCAGTTCGAAACCGCCAGCCTCCTCCTGGTAGAGAGACAAGGCTTTCCATTCCCCTAAAGACTTATAGTCTCGGAAGCTGACAGGGCAGTCCTCCCCTGTGAGGTCTTACAAGGTCAGAATCGACTCGGTGGCAGTGAGGTTAGACCACGCCCTGAGTGGAGCCTCTATCAGATGGATCAAGTGGTGACCAGACTAGGGAAGTCTGTTCTCCCCACAATCGCTCAGCTGCTTTGGAGAAGACCCCATCCCGGAGATGACCACACTAAGTTAGGGCATGTCACGGGAGGCCCTGACCCAGCCAGGTGGACCTCCGACCTGACTAGTCCCCCGTTGCTCCTGTGTGAGGTTCCACGCTCTCACCGTGACTTCCCTGCTTCGTCTCCTGGTCTTGACGCTGTGGCCTCTGGTGCCTCCACCCTGGCAGCGGGAATCTCGCACCCGCTTTGCCGGCGGCTCTTCTTTCTTGATGATTGTGGGATTCCTGTTCCCACTTCAGAGATGGTTCATTCTTAGACCCAACGGAACGACAAAACTGACCAATCTCAGCACTAGACTCCTCCACCCCCACTCACGATCTGGGAGTTACAGAGACTGCAGAAAGGTGAGTCACAGGAGGCAGCTTCACTCTGCCCCACTTAGCCTCTGCCCACCTTCTCCCGATACTCCACCCCCTGGCCCTCCTCCTGTGGGCCAGTTCTGGTCCTGGTTCTGCGTCCGCCTCCCTCGTCCTTTTGTCTGCAGTGTTCTTCCTCCAGCTCTCCGCACACTCCCCGTTGGCTCATTTGGTTCTTGGGTTAAGTGACCCCTCCTCAGAGAGGTGGTCCTTTACCATGTAATCTAGAGGAGGTCATCTGCTGACTTTGAGTTACGTAACTGCGTGACTCTCTCTCCCCTCGGGAAATAGCCTGACTGCCTTATCTACCGGGGCTCATCAGTCTGAGAACAAGGTCTGACACATCC
>PVJH01031496.1:0-23682 GCA_004026705.1 Nesogale talazaci
GACCTGGATGCTAACTTGGTTTAAAGGAAACAAAACTTTGTTTTATAATACTTTACAAGAAAATATTCCTCTTTTATAGCCTTGTTTTTTAAGTCTAATCTTATCAAGCTATGTTCTCTTAAATATTATTTTTATGGAGAATTAAGGCTGCTAACATTTTCTTGCTGTCGAGAGGGGTGATTCCCAGTTAAAAGCAGGAGCTGGATTGTTTTGTAGAATGAACAGTTTCATATAATATGTGGGGGGTTAGTGCTTGCTCTCAGCAGCTTAATTAAAAGCTCAAACAAGTAAAGCTCCCTGGGAATTTCTACCAGAGACTAATTTTATTGCTAAACGCTATTCAGAGGAGAACAGAACAGAAAGTAGAATGTCTGGTCTAAGTAGCTAAATTTATGGAGGGAATTAATAAATTCAGCAATTCTTTTTCAGGCTTTCTTTCCTATATCATATTCAGCATTTGGCCTAATTATCTAGTTATTTTGGACGGATTGTTTTACCTTATATATATTGGCACCATATTTTTTTAAAAAAAGTATGCTTTCCTTGATTTTAATAAGTACTATCTATAATTTAAACCTTTAGCTTGGGGCTCTAATCTTAATTTTATAAGCCTATTTGTGAAGAAAAAAAAAAAGGACTCCTCTGCCCTTCAAAAGAGTAAAGGTAGCTATGAAATGGAGCTCCTGATGTGGAGTAGAATAAGATTGATCACTACTTCTGAGTATCTTGGAGGAGACCCATAGGGGGACAGTGATTATGCCTTGGACTATTGAGCAGTTGGTAGTTGGGTTAACACCAGCAGTTTGTGGGAGAATGAATGGATTGCCTATGCTGATAAACAGAAACCCACAGGATGTGATTATGAGTTGGCATTGATTAGATGGCACTAAGTTTTGAGAGCTTGTGAAGACCCTTGGAAGGATCCTTAGTCATTCAGTGGATTAAGAACCTGGTTACCTAACACAATGCTGGCATTTCAAGCCCACCAGTTAGTCCTTGGGAGAAAGCTGAGTCTGCTTCTATAAAGAGTTATGGTCCCAGAAACCATAAGGACCAGTTCTATTCTGCCCAATAATTTATCTATGAGTTGGACTCAACTCAGTGCAGGTGGGCTTGGTTTGTTTGGACTAAAAACCTTGACATTGAGAGTATAATCACTGCGTTAGTCCAGGTAAACTAGAGGAACAAATGTCATAGACACACATATGTATAGAAGGGAATGGTTTATATACAAAAGAAATGGAACAATGAGAAAGCATTCCAAGTCAATCCAATTCAAAGTCATAAGTCCGATATTAGCCCATATGCCCGATACCCGTCTATTGTCTCCTTCTGACTCATGAAGTCACAAGTCAGTGGGTGCATTGGCAGGCATCTCCCCATGGCTCCTCGCTTCCAGGACTCAGGGTCCATCAACAGCATCCCGTGGTGGCAGAAGCAACTCATCGCTGGCAGGGCTCTCCATGTGGCTTCTCCAGCTTCAGAAGTCTGGCTCCATTAGAGCCAAGCCTCGTGGCTTCTTCTCTGGTTCGTCCAGCGCCTTGGACGCTGCCATCTTGTCTTGTCCGTGATTCACTATCTCTGAGACTAACTCCCAACATCTGGGGAGATAGCTCCTCATCTTCACGAGGGAAATATCGCGAGATTTTCCAGACATATCAGGAGAAAACCATGTCCACATGGAGGCCTCACTGGCCAGTCAATGACTATCTCCAGATTAACAGGCTAAACTCCACCCCTGCATCTCAATCATGAAATTTATGTAAGCACAAGACCACCACAATCACAAACCACATGTATCCAGATATTATAATTTCGTCTGTACCATCAACATATACCTTATATTCTCTCATATTTTGGGGCAAAGGAGTAACATTACTGTTAGAACTAGTATTGGTTAAGTACATGCTCAGGGATATTGAACTATGGTAGAAAAGGATGGGTCAAAATCTTAAGCTATAAATTCATGTTTCATGCATTAATATCAATGGAAATTCTTTTGAATAGGAAAGCTTGTAGTTTTCAGCCTAACACTTTACCAATGCTGCATTAGGGCTCTTTATATACAATGATATAAGAAAAAATTAAATTAGAATAATATAACCTATATAGAATTATTTTCTATAAAAGTTAATTTTCTATTCTCTGCATTTGTTTTTCATTAAATTATACAGGGAAGTCATTAAGAATTAGTGGCATAATGTAAAAATAATCCTGTATTGCAGTGATTCTCAACTTTCCTCATGCTATGACCCTTTACTAAATCCCTCATGTTGTGGTGAATCCCCACCCCCAGCATAAAATTATTTTTGCTCTTACTTCTTAACTCTAATTTTGTTACTGTTAAGAATCAGGTGACCCCTGTGAAAGGGTCCTCCAATCGCCAAAGGGGTCATGATCCACAGGTTGAGAACCATTACTCCAATGGAAGATCCAGAAGGTTAAAGCAATAGGCTGTGACAATGACTTAATCTACTTATATGCGGTATTAGTGATATTGCTCTTTATTTTGTTATTCTATATTATCTTGAGTTACTTTGGAATGGGTACAAACATGGCTTTCTTCAAATCAGTTGGCCCAGAAACTGTGTTCCAAATTGTGTGGCATAGACAAGGGAGTGTCCCCAGTGCTCGATCAGCCTGTGGAATCATTTCAGTTGGTAGGCCATCAATTGCAGAAGCTTGCTCTTCCTTTTTCTTGGCTAATATTTTCATTGCAGCTTTAACTAGTTCCTTCAGTACCATGTCTCACTCATATGCTACTCTTGACAATGCTGAAAGCCAACTCATTATTTTTTGGTGTAGCCACTGTCTATTCTTTCTTTTTTATAATTTAACTTTTAGATGTTTCATGCATGATTAAATACTGTCTTAGCTACTTAACTGTGAGCCACAAGGTCAGCGAGTGGAAGCCATCAGCTGCTGTTCAGGAGAAGGACAGGGCTTTCTTCTCCAGGAAGGAGCTGAAGCTGCTGTCACTCATAGAGCAGCTCTGCCCTGTCTTATAGGGTCCCTTTGTAGTAAGTGCCAATTTGATGGCCGGGACTTTGGAGAGTTTTTTCCATTGATCTATTATTAAAGACTTTCTGCTGCTCCCATTTATTATAGGACAACATATAAATGGTCAAAAATCTTTGCTTATACTTTGGGTTATGTCTCATAAGAAATAGTTACTTCAAAAAAAATGTAAAACTCCTCCTATATTTCCAAAATGCCTCAGGGAAAAATTGACAAATTTACATGACAAATGAGTAAATATCAACTTCATTCATGCTTACCTTCATGTAGTTCTATCAGATTTTAGTTTGGTTGATTTTAATAAATGATGTCATTGATAATATCAGAGGTTAAATGTATTTATGTAGTACAACATTTGCATTTGCATTTTCTTTTTTGCATCTCCCCCCACTAAATTTCTATTTGCCTTTTGCCTGCAAGTTTTGAATGATTATTTTCTTGTTCTTTTATGTTTTGTGCAAAGAGAAGTGGATATGACAAAGACTCAGCCTATTGTATAAGCAATTAGCTCATAATACATAAATGAATAAAATAACTTGAACTAGAAACTAGATTCATTTGTAACTGTTCAGCTTAGTTTCTGGATATGTTTATGATCCTATTCTCTAGATTATACTTTGTATGAGGAATATCATACATATTTTCAAGAAAGTCTAATCAATAGTTTCTGCTGTACACAGTTGTGAGGGAAAGTATCTCCCTCTCAGTAGTTAGGAATAAAATTTAAATTATTACATATGATGAAAAGAAATGTTTTCTTCAAGGGAATTTTTAACAAGAAGTATTTATGATAATGTTAAGCTTGATAGGTTTAAATCACTTGTTATTTAATGTCTTATCTATTATAACAATTACAGGAAACTGCAGAGACCAATAAAGTGTATGTAAAACTGATTTGATTTAAAACTTCTTGCAGCCATATGGTTTATGGGATTATGCAACACTTCATATTCATGTTTAAGAAGATGAAGTTCTTCAGGAAAGTGAGAGCCCATTGAAAGGAAAAAATCAAGAAGTATTTTATTACATATATTGTTGTACTTGTGTAGACAGAAAAGAGGACTTGATGAATAAGCAGGGACCTGTGCTTTGGAGAGACAGACTTGCAAGAATTCCTCGTATTTCCTGAGACTATCACCTCTGGGAATACATCAAGGCCAAGGCCTGATGTACACCTTCCTGAATAGTGTTAGCAGCAACAATCATGGGAAAACCTGATCAGGACCCAATCTGTTACTAATGGATGTTTAACCACAGAGATTTGCTGAACCAATGTTTAATTTTTTACTGTGATTGGCACCTTCATGGGAGAGTTACAGATTTTTGGTGTAGTTGACCCCCATGTAGAAAAGTAATCATGATTTTGTTCATGGATGGGGATGAGGCACTTCTACAGGTATTCATAAATTATCTGATAAGAGCAATATTATTAGGAACTAATTTTCTATACCAGCCAAAGGTGATTAAAAAAGCATTAGAATTCCAGAATTCTAATGGGAAAAATTCCAACCTTAAAATACTGCTCTGAATTTCTTGTCTAACTCACAATTTTGTGTCTGAATCAGTCAGGGTTTTGCTAGGCCACCACACATTTAGGGTGTACTTGATTACAATGGCCTGGAGATCTAACATAAACCAGGCTGGTCAATGCAATGAAAGCAATGTGAGCCAAGAAAATGTGGGATTTCTACCTCTTTTTCTCTTTAAGGAATAAGAAGTAGGGAAAATCATTTTTAAGACAAAAGAAGATAGCAGAGTCTTTTGCCTACCTGGATGTCTAGGTTTTTAACATATCCTTAAGCATTTTTTCTTTTTATAGATTAGTTCCATTCATGCAATTGCAATCTCTTACACTTTTATGACTTAATAAATTTGGCTTAATGTATATATGTATAAATGTGTATATATGTGTGTATATATATAGTTCACTAGGCTTTTCTTTTGTTTAAAGAAAATAGTCCTGGAAGTTTTAGCGTGACAACAGCTGGATGAAAGCTGGGACCCGGGTATTAAATGTCATGTTATTGACATTTGCTTTCTTTGATATCATCACTGTTCTCTGATGTTATGAGTGCTTCAATTTGGGCTATGCATTATATTTTAGCCATATTTTTACTTTCACTGCCTATACAGTGTTTTACCACCCAGTAAATGTTAATTGAATTTTTTAAATATAAGATTTTCTCTTAGAGATAAGCTATGGCTTTGGAACCCTGAAAGAGTATTATCATATGAGGGAAGCTAAGTGGTAGGAATCTACCTCATCTGAAAAGTCATAGAGGTAGTCATCATTAGTAGAGAACAGGGATGCAGCGTGATCCATAACCTTCCACATCCAAATGAACTGGCGTGGATCATTTTGCAAAAACAATTATAATGAGATGAGAAAAAGGTTCCATTCCTCATGGAAAATATTGTATTAATAGCATCGCCTTTGAGTAGAAAATAGAGGGAAGAGAACAATATGTCTTCAATACAAGAACAGACAGGCTAAGAGGCTTGAACGAACTTTGATCTGCAGCAGAAGCTTCCCTGCAGTTACTAACTTCACAGAGACAGAGGGGTAATGAGGCTCCTGCAGAGAAACATTGCAAACTAAAGGTAGACTCACTCATTGAGCTCCAGTTGGTTGCTGTGCATTAATTTTCAATAATGAAGCATAACTAAAATAGGGGCAGGCTGTGAGCCGCAATCCTGACTTCAAGTTTAGAGAAAGCCCGTGGGACAGGAAGAAGAGTAGGCAGGGCTCTCTAGCAGAAAGGTAAAAAACAAATTCTGGGCAGATGCTTTTAAAATCAGATGTGCAACCTTTTTAAGAGTGCTTTAAAAAGATAAAGTAGTATAATGAATTTAGAGAAAGGCAGTGGGTATTCATATTAAAAACTTCTTTGGTAAATTGTTCTTTGCATTTTTCTGTTTTTGTTGTTTTTTTAAAATTCATTTTGTGCATCACTGCCCTCTGGTGGTGGGAGTAGGAGACTCAGCCTTTGCTCCTGTGGAGCTGCTCTGGAATTGAACCTCCATCCCAGTGAGCTGCAGACCCACACACAACCACTACGCCACCGGGGCTCAGCCCCATCTTTTTTACATTTTTCAACAGGTAATTAAAAAAAAATGTGTCTGATACAGAACAGAGTGAAGAACCAAACCCACCTTCTAACCTCTAGTGTTTTGTTCAAAATTAAAACACTGGACAGTTCAAAAATGTGTGGAAAGGCCTGGGAGAGAGTGTGTCCAGAGGGAAGTGGTACAAAGAAGATTGCCTCCCAAAGCTCAAACTGAGGAAACAGTTTCCAGAGAAGATTTTTCAACTGCAGTGAATTTCAGGCCCAGTTCTCCTCATAAGAGATAGCTTTTTTTTTTTTTATCAAACAGCAGAACCTAAGCAGATTGACATTTCTGAAAATTCCTCTTTGCTTTTCATTCTGTGGAATATTCTTGGATTCTGGAGTAGACTCGAAATCATTTCGTAAGAGAATTAGATAACCCCCAAATAAATCATAGTCTTATGAATTAATATAATTTTATTGCACCTTTCCACCGTATTTTTGTAACATAGATATGAGTGTGTAAAAATTAAATTAGATCTTAATTTTTTAGGCCAGTTACTAGGTACATTTTTTTTTTTTGAAAATGAGGCATGTAGAATGATGGAAAATGGAAAAGGAAGTAACTTCTGTTTATCCAAATGACCTATAAATTTCAATACTATCAAGTCTTCTACTATAATACATACATGCTCGGCTCCCTCCCCACCATACTCTTTAAATCTTTTTCTTACTTTAGGCTTCATGACTATCCCAACACATTAACAAATGGTAGTAAGAAAAGTAAGAAGTTGTGGAATTTGAGATCCAAGAAGTCTTTCCAATTCTCAATACAAACTGATTAGGACATACAGATGTAAAGTTGTTCTTTTCTCCACTTGTGAATTTCAGAAAACAGACAAGCAGAACAGCAAAAAAAACGAACTCGTTTCCGTGGGGTCAATTCGGACTCATACGAGCACATAGAAAAGGGTGCTATAATCTTTCCTTTTCCTAAAAAAGTGCTACTGACAACAAATGTATCCCTAATGTTAACACAAAGCAGAACTAAAGACCATGCCTCAACTTTAATCCATTGGACTTTGCATGATTCACCCAATTTAGAAAATCATATATGCATTAAAAGAAGTAGGCGATCAGGGAATTTTAAATTATTGGAATGTCAGGGTCTTATTTAAATTCTATCATAGTCTACTGCAAATACTTTTTAATTTAATAACTGGCGTCTCCTGACAACATAGAATTAAAAAGAGTTTTGTTCAATTGTGCATAGCATAAGCACAAATTAGCGGCCAATTTGACAATATCTAATAAGCGCAACAAATATTAAACAAAACTTTAGTTTCCATCATGATAATATGTTGCTGTTAGATGCTGTTGAGCAAAATTGAGCTTCTAGAGACCCTTTATACAACAGGGTGACACATTGTCTGGTCCTGTGCCAACTTCATAATTATTATGCTTGATTCTGCTATCACAATCACTGTGTCAATCCAGTTCTGAGACTATCTTCCACTTTCTTTCTACTCTTCTGCTTGATAATATAGATAATGTAGATAATGGTGAAAAATTGGGTTAAAAGGATTTGGGAACATCAAACTCACTTTGCAATATTTTGGTAAGCATATAATTATTCTAATACACACAGTAATTTGACAGCTTGATTTCTATTTTTTTTTAGTTTCACTTGAAACTCAAAAACTCAAAAATATGAATCAAAATGTTTTGTAATTTAATGAGGATCCTTTTTGTAACTTTGTAGCTGCTATAGAAAGAGAACCCATGATGTGACAGAAATTATTAATACTAAGTTTAAACAGACATGAAACATATCATGTGTCTTCAGAGTTTGAGGGCATTTTTCTTTTCTTTTTCCTATAGTTAGCTATAGTTAGAAAAAAATCATTGGCAATCTACAAGCCACTTAAATTTAGTACAGAAATCTTTTCAAATACACTTGAATGCTATATAACCAGTGCATGTTTTAAACAATTAAAATGAAATTTTAATTACCCTCAAGTTACTACCTGAACATATAATTTCTTGTTTTAGATGATATGTATGTACATATATAATAGAACTGCTTAGGTGGATGTCTGAAAATGTAACTGTAAAAAAGAACAGAAATGCTCCTCTCTCTCCTGTGGAGCGACTTACGGCTCTGAATTACTAACCTGTGGGTAACACCCCAACACTTAGCCACTTTAGTCTTTGATTATACAGCTTCTTACATTTGATTTAGATATAGAGAATTATATGCATCTTGAAATGCATACTTTGGAGGTGAGGTAACTTCTTTCTTAGTTGAAAATCTTCCCCTAAGACCAGTTCATTTTAAGCACTTTGTGAGTATTATTTTTGTGAATTATCATCGACTGACACCAACTCAGCGCTACCCTGTGAACAACGGAACACAATCGTGCCCAGTCCTGTGCCATTAACATAAGCAGTATATTTGAGCCAAAGGGCAGCCAATAAGTCAATGCTTTTCTTTGAGGATATTGCTGTTTTTTGAGGCCCCTCTATTTACCAAGCACTGTATTTTTTCCCAGGGATTGTTCTTTCCTACTAACATGGCCAAAGCCTGTGAAAAGCGGTCTTGCAGCCATCTATTCTAAGGAGAAATTTGGCTCTACTTCCTCGAAATTCACCCCTTCATGCTGGTAATCCTCGGTACTTAAAATATTCTTTGTCAACACCTTAATTTAAATGTATCAATTCTTGTCCAGTGCTTATTACCCATTGTCCATTTTCACACAAATATGAGGAGATTGATGGTATTATTACTTAGATCAGGCACACCACAGTCTTCAAAATGACATCATTATTCTTTACTATTTAAATGTCTTTTGCAGCATTGCTACGCCATGCAATACAACATTTGATTTGATTGCTGCTTCCAGAAGCATAGATTACGGATCTAAATAAAATAAAATTCTTGACAATTTAAACCTTTTCTTTGTTTATTACCATAAGTCTATTGCTCAAGTTGTGAGGACTTTGGTTTTCTTACACATTGAGTTATAATTCATACTGAATGCTATTGTTTGTGATCTTCATTAGCAACTGCTTCAGATGCCTCTAATTTTCATTAAGCAAAGTTGTGTCATCTGCACATTGCTGCATGTTTAAGAGCTTTTCTTCAATCTTGATGATGTTTTCTTCTTTTTTTAAGAAATTAAAATTCCATTTTATTGGGGGTTCTTACAACACTTGTTACAATCCATAAATCAATTGCATCAGACCTATTTAAACATATGCTTCCATCATTCTTTTCTAGACAGGTAATTTCTTATTTTTTTCTTTTTTTAATACTTTTATCAGGGCACTTATAACTCTTATCACAATCCATACATAAGCCCATTATGTCTCAAGCACATTTGTACATCCATTGCCCTCATCATTCTCAAAACATTTGAAATCGATTTAAGCCCTTGGCATCGGCTCCTCATCGTTTCTTCTTGCTTCTTGCTCCCTACTCCCTCATGAACCCTGAAGGGATCATCTGTCCTGGATTCTCTTCATTTCCAGCTCCTATCCATACCAGTTACATCCTCTGGTCTAGCCAGATTTGTAAGGTAGTATTGGGGTCATGATAGTGGGAAGGAGAAAGCATTTAAGAACTGGAGTAAAGTTGTATGCTTCATCATTGCTATAGTGCACCCTAACTGGTTCTTCTCCTCCCTGTGCCCCCTCCAGAAGGGAAAGTCTGTTACCTACAGATGGACTTTGGTTAGCCAACTCGTACTCCCCCTCATTTACAATAATATAATTTCTTTAAGGCCGGATACCTCATCCATTGGACACCTCTGATCACAAAGGCTGGTGTTATTCCTCCATGAGGGCTTTGTTGTGTTTGAGCTAGATGGCGGCTTGTTTACCTTTAGCCTCTAAGACTACAGATACTATATCTTTTGATAGCTGGGCACCACCAGCTTTCTTCATTCATCACATTTGCTTCTGCGTACATTTACAATCATGTTGAGAAGGTGCACATCATGGAATTCCACTTTAATAGAACAAAGTGTAGTTGCATTGAGGAAGTACTTGAGTGGAGGCCCAATGTCCATCTGCTGTCTTAATACTGAACCTACAAATTTATGCAAGTAGATCTATTTTTCCATCATCATATATAAATATATTTGCTTATGTACATGTCTGTATTTAGACCTCTATAAATTCCCTTTGCATCCTATTTCTTTCATCTACTTCCTTTTATTTCCCTCTTGTCCCACTATCATTCTCAGCATTCATTTGGGTTTCAGGAATTTCTCTCGGTTACCCTACCCTTGGTCAACCTCTGTCAGGTCTCTCACATTCTCCTTGCAACTGATTTTGGATCAATTTTTGTGCCCTTGTCTCTGGGTTGGTCAACACTATCTCCTTTCCTGAACCTCTTCCTCTTCCATATCAATCCCAATGTTTTCTCCTCCAGACTAATCATCCAGTCTATCTTATCTAAATAGACCTGCAGAGATAATAATATGCATACAAAAGCAAGACATAGCAAGAGGAAGCTACAAGAGAAAACAAAATGATGACTACGACAAGAAAAAAAATCCAGAAAATACATATAAAGTATGAATAAAAAGAAAAGCCTGTAACTAGTTCAAGGTCTGTTTGTTGACCTCTAGTCTAGGAGTGACCTCTGGTCGAGTCCACTGAGGTTACACATCCTGGCCCCAAGGTCTATCCTTAGCACTCCCTCAAGACATCCATGCTCTGCTTCCCCTGTTGTTCTGCTGCATGCATGCTTAGTGTTTACCTCTGTGTATAGGGTCAGAGCAGGTGCAATTCCACCACTGTGTCTCCAGTGTTGTCCTTTGAAGAACCGGATTAGCAAGGGACATTGTGTCTCATAGTGGAGCCTGCCACTGGTCCTCTCTGTGCTTTGGCTGTTCTGAGTGGGGCTATCATCCCCAAGGCTTGGTAGGTCAGGGTGCACTCTATTTTCTCTTCTTCCCCCTTTTGCTTCGGTGTTCTCTGGTCAGAAATATCCCTCTCTCCAGAGCTCCAGTGCTTCCCTCTAAAGTAAATTCTTCAGCAGGGGAGGGCAGCAGTCCCCATGATTGGAATTGGGCCTAGGCTATCAGATCCCTCCACTGTCTCCCCGCTTCATGCCGTCATGTTGTATTCACATCCTGGAACACAGGTCTTAAGTCCGGTCCCTCTTTCCATGTGGAGATATAAACAATACCTTCCCACTGGTGGGTGAGTGCCCTGTTCCCCCACTACACAATGCTGATGTTTGCTTCTTAGTGATATCAATAACAACATCGTGGAGCTTCACAATGTGCTATGTAGTGATTACTTGAGTTGTACAACTCTACTTACTCTGTCTAGTTCACTTCACTTAATTGCAATTTCAATCACAGCCTATACTTCTTAATCAAACATATTCTCATAGGACCATGGCAGCTTGAGGAAATATATTCTTATAAAAGGTCAGAATAAAATATTATATTGAAATATCTGAATGCACTAATATCAGCTGGGTTAGATAATACCAAGCTATGAATTCCATATGATCTTTACCCTACCAGGCATCTCTTTACTATTTTATGATTGGCTAAACTCAGTTTTATTTACTCTTATGATTTCCCTTCACATCAAAATATGAAGACATGCATTTATATTTTTTAGCTAAACAATTTTTAAAATTTAGCATCTTGTTTATTTTAACAACTCCAACATACAATCCACATATGTATTTCACTAGTTAAATCACATTTATAAGACTTCTACAACTATCACTATAATCAATTCCAGAACATTTCTTCTCCCCTCTATTCTTGTTAGTCCCCCATTTCCTGTGAGCCTTCTTTGCACGTGTCTTTCAATCAATCCAGTTGTTATATCTATAAATTAACTTAATCTGGTTTTCATATACAGAAAATCATACAAAATTAAGGCAAAATACAAGAAAATTGTTAAGCAAAAATGACCTAAAGAAACAAAGGAAAACCTCAATTCCCAAAAAACCAAAAATATTAAAAAGTACATCAGTTGTACATGTCATAACATTCATGGGCTGAGGCCTGGTGGTGTAGTGATTGTGTACAGGACTGCAGTCCACTGGGCTGGTGGCTCAAATCCAGCAGCAGCTCTCCAGGAACAAAGCTGGGCCTCCTACTCCCAGCAGAGGGCAGTGATGCCACCCCCCCAAAAAAAAACAACAAAAACAAAACAATTCATATTTTTATTTCTGATGCAGTCTGAGAATAATTTTATATCTCTCTAAGCTGAATTTGCTCATCAGAAAACAAGAAAAACAGATAAAAAATAAATACCACTAAACATTCTTTTGTGAAGGCCAAATGAAGATGAAAACATAATTGATAGGAGATATTTAATGGAGACCAATCTCTTATCATTATCTAAACTCCGTGTTTAATCAACCTTGAAGCATCACCAAAAGCTTTAATCTCAGAAACAACCATTATTGACTCTCTATTGAAAATCTGAAATCCTTTAATCAATTCTTTCAGAAAGCAATTGCCGAACTCCTATTTTTCTGTCACTATGCTATTGTTTGGTAATGATGAGAGATGGACCCTCGTTGAACTTATTCTTTTATAAAGAAGACTGGCAAAAGGCAAGATAGCTAACCATGTGAAAGTGAAATTGTAATAAAGGTAAAGGCTTTGAAGCCAACTAGTGAGGTGTAACATACTATGCTGAAAGTCTCAATGTACCTGCCAAAGCATATGGCTCAGCTGAAGGACGACATTTGCTGCTTTTCTCCACTCATCTCCTTTCCCGATTCCTCTTTCTGTCTTGTATTCAAGACCCCAAGCCAACATCTAGCTTTTACACTTCTGGTCCTGAGCAGGTAATTCAGTTCAAGAATGCAATGATATTTGATTTTTTTTAAAAGTATACTATATTCTATTGATTCTTACTGCTAACTGAAAGGACAGATAAGTGACAAAAAATTTCAGCAGCCCCTAAATATTGTACCGTATTCAAACAGCATGACTGGAACAATTTAATTGTCATGACTAAATCATTTAATCTCTAAGAGTCTGTATTTAAGGAGAGAGGTAACACCTTTCTCTCATGGACGAAACAAGCAAAATGGAGAACAAGAAGAGATACTTTCCAAAATAGGAAAATCAACATCTGCCAAAAAATGAGTTGGGGGGTAGGGAGCTCCCTTGCAATAAGGAGCCTCTTCATTCAGCTTCAATTGCTTTCTGTGCTCCAAAGTCCTCCCATCCCCCACCATCTCCCGTTCTATTCCTTTGACCGTGGTGCTTGCTTCATGGCTCTTTGCAAGCTTATTATCCATCGTTTCCAACAGGACATAGTTCTGACACTTTTCCTTTTCTTGGGCCCTTCTAAAAAGGTTCCTTCTCATTTTTAATTTCTACAGTTGTGTCTTTTTCTTATCTCATGTTCCTTAAACCTTTCAATCTTGAGAAATATTGCAGAGTACTGCAACGTAAAGCGAGTCTTGTATATTTTTCCCAGCTTATATAAAAGTTATGTTTACATGATACTATAGTCTATTCAGTATAAAACAGCATTATGAAAAGTGTCAAATGTTGTGGGAATTACAATGTTTTACAAAGATATGAAGTGAATGGATTCTATGGGGAAAATGACAATGATTGACTTATACAGGGTTGTGACAAGTTTTTAATTTGTAAAACAATAATGATGCAATATCTGTAAAATGCTGTAAAATAACAGAAACCAAAACCACTGCCATTGAATGGACTCTGGTCCATAGTAACTGTACAGGACGATATAGAGCTCCCTGTGGGTTTCCCAGATTAGAATGCCTTAAGACAGGAGAAAGCTCCACCCTTCTCCCAGGGAGCTGCTCAAAGTTTTAAACTGCTGACCTTGTAGTTAGCAGCCAAACACATAACCCACTTCACCTGCAGGGTCCCTTTGCGATAAACTAAAGTATGCGTATGTCAGTTCTATAATAACTGTGTTCATATTTTATGTGTCCATCTCTCAAGGTGTCTATCATATGTCTTTCACAAGATATTTAAACAAGTCTGAAAAAACACATTTTACTCAATAGATGTTTAGCCATAGTTCGTGGCACTGTGCTAAGCAGCAAAATACCTCATTTCTACTGTTGTACTCAGTGTCTTAAAATATCAAAACCCATTAAGCTTTCTCTAGAAAAAAAATTTCACTTAGTAGCTCAAAGTTGAACTAGGTAACTTCTAAGAACTCAAGTATAGCCACATTTTTAGTTGGACCAGTATCCATCAAAGTTTTTTTTTTTTTTTTTGAGGGGGACATCACTGCCCTCTGGTGGTGGGAGTAGGAGGCCCAGCCTTGCTGCTGAATTTTAACCTCCAATCCAGTGGGCTGCAGTCCCACGCACAACCACTATACCACCAGGGCTCAGCCCCATTATCCATCAAAGTTAAAGCTGAATTGGGTCAAAGGATCCCTATATTTTCATAATTCTGAAAATACTCTAGAATGAAAATGATAGAATTAACTTGTTTGATTGGGGATTCCATCTTCATCCAGGTTTTCCCTGATTACTTAAATAGCTGTTATAAACCAGTATACCGGGAGTCTATGGATGGAGTAACTGATAAATTACATGGCTCATAATTGTGGGTCAAGTCCACCTAGTGAAACCTGAGAAGAAAGATTTGGATAAAGGACATAGCACAGTTCTACTCTGAAACGTGTGGATCGCCAGGACTCAGAAATGACTCAACAGCTCTGAATTGACCAGGCTACCGAGGGTGCTCTGTGGATGACTGTCTCTAGTTAAATTTCTTTCTCTTTAATTCTTCCTTTCATTTTCCTTTCTTACTTTCTTTCTTTTGGATGCCTTTTTTCTTCCTTATCCTTTCTGTGGCAGTAATGTGCTTATGTTAATTTTATGAATGAAATGTAGGAGTGGAGTCTGGCCTGTTAATCAGAAGAAAGCCATTGAGTAGCTGATGAGGCCTCTGTGTGGGCATGGCTTTCACCTGAGACTCCAGGGAAATC
Organism: Nesogale talazaci; assembly: GCA_004026705.1. Taxonomy (NCBI): domain Eukaryota; kingdom Metazoa; phylum Chordata; class Mammalia; order Afrosoricida; family Tenrecidae; genus Nesogale; species Nesogale talazaci. The sequence goes on from PVJH01031496.1 coordinate 15,042, forward strand.
TCCCGATATTTCCCTCGTGAAGATGAGAAGCTATCTTCCCCAGTTGTTGGGAGTTACTTTCAGAGATGATTAACCACAGGCAACACAAGATGCAGCCTCCAAGAAGTTGGAGGAACCAGCGGAAAGACCGCACGGCTTTGCCCTGATGAAGACAGACCTCTGAAGCTGGAGTGGCATGCTGTTGATGGACCTGAGCCCTGGAAGCGAGGAGCCATGGGGAGACCCCTGCCAGCGCCAGAATTCTGCACCCACTGACCTGTAACTTCCTGAGTCGGAAGCAGACTTTATAGACTGACTTCGGGCATATGGGTTAGTATTGGACTTATGACTTTGCACTGGACTGGATTGGGATGCCTTCTTAGTGTCACGTTTCTTTTGTATATAAGCCCTTTCCTTATACCTATATGCGTGTCTTTGAAATTTGTTCCTTAGTCTATCTGGACTAACGCACTTTCATTCTTTTATATGTCTTAAATTTGCCTGTGATAGGAATGAGGAGTTCTGTTATTCCGGATAGACTAGAGAAACAAATGAATAGACATGCATATGTGCATAAGAAAGAGGTCTATATACAAGATAAATTGAGTATTGAGAAAACAGCCCATCCCAGTCCAAGGTCATCAATCTGGTCTTAGCCCACATGTCTGATACCATTCTATAAGTCCTCTTCAGACTCATGAAGCACATGCAATGGCATCAGGACAATCACAGGCCATTGGTGCAGAGTTTTGTGCATCCAGTGGTGGTAGAAGCATGTCAGTTCTGGCAGCGGTCTTCCTGTGGTTCCTCCAGTTTCTGGGGCTCAGGGCCTATCAGCATGCAACCATGTGTCTTGTCAGCTGCAACATCTCCCAGGGAGTGAGTCATGAATCTCTCACCTCCAAAGGGGAAATACCACTGGGTTTCCCAATTTCTCAGAGAAGAATGCCATGCCCACGCAGAGGTCTCCTTGGCTAGCTCCAGACTGACACACTAGACTCTACCCCTACATTACCAATCCTGAAATTGACACCAGATTAGGTGATCGCCACAGGTACACATTAATTATAGAACTAAGTTGACTGTGAATCTTCATTGTGTAGATTATATATTTAATATATACTTGGTATTCTGATCAGTAATGGAGAAGAGGAATGAGTATGCTGTTCCTTGAAGGCTAAGACAAATGTTTCACAATATTTTTTGTCTATGGCCAGCGCTCAAGGAGCCCTGGTAGTGTAGTGGGTTACATGTTGAACTGTGAACAAGTTCAGCAGTTTGAAACCACCACTTACTCCTTGAGAAAAAGATGAGGCTTCCTGCTCCTATAAAGAGTAACAGTGTCATCTCAAAAACCTGAAGAGGCTTTTGTACTCTAGAGTCCTTCTGAGTCAGGACTGTGCCCCAATGGTAGTGAACATGAATAGGCAGCACTCAAAATACCTCTCTCCACATGCATTAAAAATCACCTGCCATTCCACCATTATTTTCACTTTGTTTTGAAAGTATTCTAGTTACAGCTGTGGCCCTTTCTCGGTCAGTGCCTCTGGATAAATAACTGTTCAGTTACACTTGTGAAAAATATTGGCAAAGAATATGTACCCTTCCTTTTTGGGTTGAAACTGATATGAGGTTGCTAATAGAAGCATTTATGTAAATGATACATATTAGCAGCTGACCTTGAAGAATTACAGCATTTCCCACATATAAACAAATCTCCATTTGGCACTTCACTAGCGATAATGATTCAGAACAGGTGTTAATTCTCAATTTGCGGGTTCATTATAGATCTGTTAAAGTTTAGAAGTTTACCATTTCTCTCATGCAATTCCAAATTTTTCCATTTTCATCTACATAGAGGGTTTATGTTCTTTCACATTCAAAGAACATATGCTCTGCAGTCATAATATGGTCCATAGCATATTTAGCACTACATAAACATTCTTCCTCTTAAAGCATTTACCTCCAGCTGTCATTCTTAACTCCTCACCTCATTTTTGAAGTTCATTTAAGATGAAAAACTGGGGATTTCTGAAATGCTTAAATTTCACCCCTATGTAATTTTGTAGGGATTTTGTAGTAAAGAACATTTGTTTCAAGCACCATAAATAGATATAATAAATATACTGTTGCTCTCCTGATGTTTTGTTTTCTGTGGGAGCAGGAGTAATCTGAAAACAATGTGGAGTTGGTCTCATCTTAGAAAGGAGTAGGTCATCAAAGTCTTAAAAAGCAGGAAAAGATTCTTGATGAGTCTTTTGTAACAGAGAAATTACATTAGTGTAATGCATGGAAATAAGTATGTAAAGATATATATGATAGAATTGAAGTACATTGGAAAACATAATATTGAATAAAAATAATTAGAATATATATATATATAGTAAAGCCAAATTCAAAGCAGAATTACAACATCTATAGTAAAATGAAGTAAGCATGAACAAGTTAAAAATGATAGTTTACACTTACTATGAGGTGTTTGGGGAATGGCAGCATGCTTGTATTTCTATTATTCAAGTCTACTTTAAATCTTTATGAATAATATAGGCTTCTAGTATTTGACTGTGGGTATCTGATGAATGATAATGTGTGAGGGGAAATTTATTTATTCTGTATATACAGCTTATAGATACCTTCTATGTGAGGGACTTTTGCTAAACATAAATGAATTTAGTTAAATTCGTTTAACTAAATTCAGTTAGACTAAAATGTATTTTAGTTAAAAGTTTTGTACTGAAGTACAGAAAATGAAAAAACCCAGTTTCTTTATTGTTGTTGTTGTTGTTCTTAAAGCATTTGTTTTATTTTTTATATATGGAAGGATCAGCTATATATGACAGTCCAGTTTAGTGGAAAGCTGTTGGTCTATGACCTTTTCCAGCATAGCATTTAGAGTCACCGAGATGAAGCACAGGGCAGAGGTTCCCTGCTGTTGTCCTTGGGTGTTGTACCAGTTGCTCTGACTCACAGGGAGCCTGTGTGCAACAGAACAAGACATTGCCCAGTCCTGTGCCAGCCTCACGATTGCTCTATGTTTGGACCCCTCATTGCAACCACTGTGTCCATCCATCTTATCTAGAATCTTCCTTGTTTAATTACCCCTGTACCAAGCATGGTGTCCTTCTTCAAGGACAGGTATCTCCTGACAACATATCCAAACTAATGGAGGCAAAGACTGGCCATCCTTGCTTCTAAGGAATATTCTTGCAGTACTTTCTCCCACGACCTATTTTTTGTTGTTGTTCTTTTGGTAGTCCATATTAATTTCAAGATTCTTTGACAGCACCATAATTCAATTACATCAATTCTTATTTGGTTATTCTGATTCACTGTCCAAATTGTATATGCATACAGCATGATTGAAAATACCACAGCTTATATCAGGGACATGTTAGTTCTTAGAGTAGCCTCCTTGTTCTCAACATTTTAGAGAGGTCTTGTGAGGAGATTTACCCAATGAAATGTGTCATTTGATGTTTGGCCTGCTGCTCCCATGAGCATTGATCAAGAATCCAAGCAAAATGAAATCCCTGACAACTCCAATCTTTTCTCCATTTATCATAGGGCAGTTATGTGGGGGTGTTCCCTGGCAGGACCTATGGATCTGGGGAAGAGGTTTAGATAGCGCAGGATACCCTTAGGTAACTGGAACCCATGCTTCCAAGTCTCCAGTGATATTCTGGTCTTGAGTTAGGTCGAAGTTGCTGGGTATCTGACATTTCCATGATTCCTGCAAAACACATCCAGTCTCAAGACAAGTAAGATCTCAGGGTAGCTCACCTGAGCACTTTGACCTCTGAAGCACATCCCATCGGAATGCTTTTAGGTTGCCTATAGTATGGCTAAGATCCTGTAATGCAATTGGGTGGTTGGTCCTGTAATGTGATTAGATGAGTTAGTCCTGTAAGTCTATTGGACCTCACTGCAAGCCTATTGGACCTCACTGCCACACCTCACTTACATAACTCAGCCTATAGCACTACATTTGCATAGCCCACAGTGTAGGCCTATCGTTTTTCATGTTGCTAACCCATGGCCTTATAAGGATGTATTTGGAAACAAGGATATATGTGAAAGAAGTTATTTGATTGGTCAATGAAGCATATAAGCCTCACAAAAGCTATAATAAAGTTAAGTCTGCGTCATCAAGTCTGGTCTCTGGTGTCTGTGTTGAAGACTCCATCTCCCTCTCTTCTTTCTGTGTCGGACCTGTTCCCACACAGTTATAGGATTTTCATTGCTATTTACATTAAGTCGTAATCTATACTGAAGGCTACAAGCCTTGATCTTTAATATCAAGTGCTTCAAGTTCACCTCACATTCATATTGTTTTCCTACTGAAGGTGACTCTTTTAATATCTATCATTATAATTATTCCTACATAATTTCAGTTTACATGGAACATCTTTGTCTTCTCAAACTCTTCAATGATGCTTATGATGTATCAGCCTTTCTGTGCACAAACCTGTCCAGACTGGCTATTCCCATGATAATGCAGTAGGGGACTTCCATTTCATGAAACAAGGCCATCAGGAAGAGAACAAAAAAATATATCAAGAGTATCTTTTAACCCAAACTAATCACTCAAGCACTAAGGAGCCCTAGTCACTAGTAGGTTCGGCATTGGACTATTAATCACAAGGTCAGCCATTGGACAACACCAACCCCATGGGAGAAAGACAATGGTTTTTGCTTCCCTTGAGATTTATAGACTCAGAAACCAATGGGAAAAGTTCTCTAGCCCTTTTTTTTTTTAAAGAAAGGTAGGATGATAAACCTTCAGGCTAGGGGAATGAAATTTAAAAACAATCAGTTATAAACTCTAATAATTAAAAAGATTCATTCTGCTAGCAAAGATATAGGGAACAACACATAAATTATTAAAAATCAATTTAAATTTTCAAAAAATAGTTTATTTCTATAAACTAATACTCATAAATTTTCTTTGTAAAATGCATTCAACAAATATGCTCACATATATGGAAAAAGAATATGAATTGGATCAAATATGGAACTCTATAAAACTGGAAATGAAGGACTGTAATCTCAAGCAATATCAAAATGCAAGCTCATTGCCATGGAATGGATTCCGACTGTAAGATCCTACAGGCTAGAGCAGAGCACTCTGGGAGTTTCTGAGCGTGCACCTATTTACAGGGGGGAAAGCTTGAATTTTCTCCCATGGAGGTGCTGGTATATTCAGATTGCTGACTTTGTGGTTAGCAGGTCAATCCATAAACCTCTATGTCACCAAGGTTCCTCTAAAAATATATAGTCCCTATTAAATATATCCTTTGATAGTCACAAAATAGAACAATATATTGTGGGTTGAATATAAGACTTTTTCCCAAATCCAAAGTATTAACCAAATATTAGAAGTTATTTGCCAACACTTGGTGGAAAGTCAGGTGCTTAGAGATATTCTCCCTGGAGCTTCCAGCTTGCCAGGCTACTGGCTGCAGGGATCACTCCCTGCTGTTATATTACAATAGGTCACCTCTCCCTGAAGCCTGTTGACCATCAGTCTGGTCCTGGTAGGCAGAGTTCACACCCTATTGTTGATGGTCTCTATTAAAACCAGAGAATAAGTTAAACCTGTTCTGTCACATCCAGAATTAGGCTGCCATCATGAGTCTGAGGTCTACCCATCTGATCACATATCACCTTATCCCTACATTTCCTATAATGTGTATGCCCTGAATCATCATCCTCCCATCACTATATTACCTGTAGCACAACCCTTTCCTGTGATGTATGTTCTTTCCTGTAATTAGGGATCTTGTATGTCCCCCAAAGATTTATAAACCTTGGTCAGAATTAAGGGGCTCTCCTTCTCCAACTCCTCTTGCTCTCTTCCCTGTTCCCTCTCCCCAAGTCTTCTCTGCCCCCTGCCCTTTCTCTCTCCACATTAACCACCAAGCGGGGCTGAGGTAAGCAGGCTACCTAGAAATGTGTCCAACTCCATCATATCTATCTTTCATATTTTCTAAGACTTTACTATAATCTTTAATCATTATCACTGTACAATTGTGCCCACTGGACTCATGATGATGTGTTAGAGGTTGGACTTTTAACATACAGGATGCTACATTTTATGTAAGGAAACAGTCTCTATATAAATATTCATTCAACTCATTCACACAATATCACACATATATGCTTAGTTCTATGTCCAGTTTTATTAAATAGATATATTACAGACAGGCAATAATATTACAGAGAGAATTATGGAATTCATAATCAAGGAGATAAGATTTTTTGTTAATTTGAAGTGTCTAATTACTTTATATAAATCAAAACATGACCACAAAAAACAACAACTTAGAGCTTTCTTTCTTTTTTATTGGGGGGCATTACTGCCCTCTGGTGGTAGTGGGAGCTACCTAGCACCATTCTCGAGAGCTGCCGCTGGATTTGAACCATTAAGCCCATGGGCTGCAGTCCCGCACTCAACCACTTTATGCCACCGGGACTCAGCCAACTTAGAGCTTTCAATGATAAACAAATAGAAAATCAGAGCAGCAAAAAGGAAGATCCAAATACTTTTTGTCTGACATTTTGTTGTTTTCATAAAAGGAGCTATGTGAACATATTAAATATATTTAGAATACTGTAATTAAAATATTTAAATTTAAGGTATTATCAACTTGAGATATTGGAGAGGTAAAGTCATGCCTAAACTTTCTTTTTCTTTAAATTCTAATTAAAAGCATATTTAATATTAAGATTTCTAGGTATTTTGAAGTTGCTTTAATACACATGAATAAAATGTCACATATACTCATGCCAAAAAAATACAAACGTGCAAATGTCTCATAATTCTCAACAAAAGGAATAAGACATTTATATTTGTATGACAATAATTTTTCACCTATAAACATGTATATGTACTTTGCTCATAAGCCAAACAGTTTTAATCTCACATTAAGTTTCTGTCTTACACACAGTTGTAAGTTGGTTGTGAAGATTTCCATTCTTTTCATATTGCATGAGTAATGTGATCATAATGAGATCAAATATGGTTGTAATAACAAACTTATATTTTATTAAAACAACTAGTTTAAGAAAAGTTAAGTATATTACCTTTTGGACGAGGCTGCTTGTATTTAAGAATATATAATTTATTTTCTATGCTTCAATATAAATATCGCTGCCCTTTAGTGATAACGTCCCAGAAGAGGAAACACAAGATAACAAGAGATTATCATTATCACTTGAAAAATCACCCAGAAAATTCAGCTCAATATTTGAAGTAACAAAAATCACAGTATGAAAATATAAGAAAACAAAGTAATCAACACTTGCAAGGAATCTATAATGATACTATTTAGTAAGAAGCTATATGTAATCTTTGAAAACATACCAACAGAAGTACTTCAGAACAATTTGAACTCATATTTTATATAATGACTTCATCTCTGAAAATAAGTAATGCATACCAAGGAGTGTGGGGACTTGGTTTCCATTATCGGGGAGGTGCTGATCCTTTGCCATGAAAAGCTTTCGGGCATGTATTCTAAACATTAAATTATGGTAATTGAAATGGGAAAATGTCTGTAGCCGTTCTCAATGTGTTTGGGTTAGTTGCACAAGAACATCTGCTTTCCCTTTTTAACCCACGACTGGAGAATAGCATCCATTTGCAGGAATTAACAACTTCTGCTTACAAAACAGCAGACGACTCTCTAGTCTGTTCAGGGAACAGTCTCTGAGCTCTGACACCACGATCCAGCCAACTAGCACACTGGCTGCGAGTGAAAGACGTCTGCGTTCAGCAATTTTGTGTGTATTTTCTTGCTTCTTTTCTTCTGTTTCTGTTCTTGGTTAGATGTAATAGTTCTCTTTCTTTCTTTCTTTTTTCCTTTTGCATTTAAAACCACAATCAACAAGTATTTTTACAATATATTTATAAGCCCGAAATATCTTCCAGTCTATATACATTAATCTATATCCTGTAGATTAGCCACTGTTTCTTGACAAAAGTATTCTCCATATACATTGCATGATATTCTTCTTTGTAGTTAATTTTTCCATTAATATATATTGATAATTATGCCCCCAGCATATTATTTTAAGTAAGGTGCACTATTTCATTGAGGAATATAAAGTAAATAAATAATTACAGTTCTCACAAAAATGAAATAAAATGCTTTCAATATTTTGCTAGTGAAGGCTACATCAAAGCTATACAAATGTCTTTTTACAATGACATTAATAGTATACTTCATTCATGGAATTATTAGTTTGAGGGTATTCACAGATTTAATTTCTGTTAGTATGACAAATTATTTAAAAGTTTAAAATTAGTATTTAAAGTTATAGAATGTGAAGACATCATCTTTCAAACACTTTAAGCAATATAATCAATAAAATCACATAGTATTGTACATTTTAATACTTTGTTAGTCTGATAAAAATCCATTTAATATTTTAATAGATTAAATTTATTTCACTGAATTAGTGAGGTGTAGCATTTTCTTACAGCTATGAGTTATTAGCTTTGCGTTATGAGTACAAAGCTATGTTTTTACCTATGAGTACATAGCTAATGGTAGTTTTATAAAATTTGTAAAATGGCAGGCTTTGGGAAAATATATCACTAGACCTCTCCTGTGAAAATAGAAAATGTATTTTTAAGTTAATAAATACATAATAAAGCTGG
>PVJH01031497.1:0-23693 GCA_004026705.1 Nesogale talazaci
AGGAGAAGGAGGTGGATGTGGGGGAGGTGGTGGTGGAGGAGGAGGAGGTGGTGGTGGAGGTGGAGGAGAAGGTGGAGGAGGAGGAGAAGGAGGAGAAGGTGGAGGTAGAGGAGGGGAAGGAGGAGAAGGAGGAGGAGGAGGTGGAGGAGGAGGAGGGAGAGAGACTTTCCTTAGAGCCAGTGTCCTGAATTTGGACTCTTTGCCTCCCCAATGTGAGAAAGTTAATTTCTGTTCTTACTGCGGCAGCAATAGCAATCGAAGACAGATGTGTGTCTACACACACACACACACACACACACACACACACACACACACGGAAATCCCCCATTGTGGACAGTAAGGCATGATTCATCAGAGGGACTTACAACCCTCTGTCTCCCAGAACTCTCACCCCACCCTGCCAAGCCCCAAGCCCAGCAACCTGCTGCCTGAGTCTGCAGCGTCCCCCTCACGGCCACCCATGAAGGACTAAGCCAGCGTGGTAAACGGCACATGAATCTCTCACCACAGCAACCGCCGTCTCCTTCCTTGGAGGCACAATCAGCTCTTCATAAACCCGGTGATTAGGGGCTGGGCAGACGCTGGTTCCCCCGTGCTCAGGCAGGAGCGGCCGGGAGCCAGGAGCATAAGGGCCCGCTGCCGCCGAGGCACTGGAGGAGGCCTTCACAGTAATTTTTTAAGTGAGGCAAATGAAGGGTTTGAAGGAGCAGTGTGCTCTGGGTTTCCAGCCTTCTCTGTTCCTGCCTGGTGTGCCTGTCTAGCTGGGCCCTCCCCGACTGCAGGGGCTTGGGAGACCGAGGGCGTGTGGGCATGGACCTGGCTGGGTCTTCCCTGGAGCCTCAGGAATTAACTTTATTCATCCATCCACTCACTCACTCATTCACTCACTCACTCACCCATTCACTCATTCATTCACTCACTCCCTCAACCATTCATCTACTCACTCACTCACCCATTCATTCTCTCACTCACCCATTCATTCATGCACTCACTTACCCATTCATTCACTCACTCACTCACCCATTCATTCACTCACTCACCCATTCATTTATTTACTCACTCATTCCCTCACTCATCCATTCCCTCACTCACTCATCCATTCACTCACTCACTGTCTCCTACATGGAATATTTTTGAGTATCTGTCACCACTGCTTTCCCAAGCCCGCTGTCCTTTTCCAGGGATAAGTTCCCTCCCGATCGCACAGCCAGCATAAGTGAGAACGAGTCTCCCCACCCATCTCCCCATCTGTGCCCCACCCCAGGTCTCTGTGACCCCCCTCTCTCAAAGGAGGATTTGTTCATTTCTTCGACATGCTCCGCCCACATCATAATTCAGATGCAATGATTTTCCCTCAGGACCCCTTTTCTATTGTGGAGATTTCTCACATCTATGGAAGTAATGGACAAACTCATGGCATGGGGTTCTGAAAATAGAAGGCCCCCAATGCCAGGGTTGACCCTGTGGTGGCAGCGATGGGTAGAAACGGAGCAAGGCTGGTGCAGGACCATGCTTTGTTCTGCTGTCATGAGTTGGTGTCAACTTGTGGGTACCAATGACCACCTGCCACCTGCCTCTCGGACTGGGGTGGTTGGCATGTGGCTCTGAGGTGGCATCGGGCAAATCTGCACAAAACCACATAAGAATATCGAAGAGCGAAGACATTACTCTGAGGACTCTGGTGAACCTGACTCAAGTTGTGGTCTTTTTAGTCACCCCTGAGGCAAGTGAAAGCTGGGCACTCCCCATTCAGGGTATGTGAACGATGGCGGTGGCCAAGAATATTGAAAATACCATGGACCGCAAGAGAACCGATACATCGGTCTCAGAAGACGTGCAGCCAGAATGCTCCTTAGGGGCAAGGATGGCTTGGCTTGGTCTCATGTCTCTGGGACATGTCAGGAGGGAGAAGGATCCGTACAGCAGAGGGACGGTCAAAAAAAGGAAGGCCTTTGACAAGCCGGGTTGACACAGTGGCTGCGTGGACGGGCGCAGACATAAAAACCATTGTGAGGCCGGCGCAGGACCCTGGTGGCGTTTCTCTACAGCACCCTATGAGTTGGCATCAACTTGATGCCACCCACTCACCCAACAGCAGCAGCAACAACAACAAAACAGCAACTGGTGCTGGAAGTTATGCCACTGCTACTTTAAATAGTTCTCTATGGCGGTCAGGGTTCAGAAGAATTTGCACATTAAGACAGACTAGAGAGAAAGGCCTGTCCTTCTGGGGAGGTCCATCAGCCAACGACTGCCCTCTGGAGCACAGCGGACTCGTGTTACGCCAGGTTGGAAGGGGCCCCCGATTCACAGTGGTCACAACAAAATGGACAAGGTGTGTGTGGCAGGTCACGGCGATGGCACGGGGCTGTCCTCTCCCGGGGGGGTGGGCCAACTCGACCCCCGCCAACAGCAGCTGGTGCAGGCACTGGGTCAGGACCGGAATGTGGTACCGAGTTCTTCTGGCCAGGCTGAGGACCTGCCTTCAGGCATTCTGGGTCCCCAGACTCCGAATTGCCACACCGGACACTTGATCACACAGCTTCCCGCTGTGTGGTCCTGATTCTTGTCTCCTCTGCTGCTTCTCCAGTTTTGGCCATGGGATACAGGGATCACACTGGGCTCCTAAATCAGGAAGGGCCGCGCCTGCTAAGCCTGCCCTACCCTCCATCCCCAGCTCTGAGCAGTGCAACCTTGACCTCTCTGGACCAACTCCATCTCCTTAGCTGAGTCCCTGTGCCAGCAGCATGATTTGGGGGGCTCTGGGAGACAGCAGGAGTGCCGGGGCACCGAGCTGAGACCCCGTGGACATGGTTTTTCTACTCTCTCTCCTTCAGTGGGCTCCTCTTTCACACTGCCCCTCAGGGTTGCTCTCCGCTGGCCAGATCTTCTCCTGCCCGACTCTCAGTTGGTCTTTGTGACTTCCATGTGCAACTGGAGTCACCAGGGATCTTGCTCAAGGGCTGATCCAGGAACTGAGTCCGTGAACCTACATTTTGAGCAAGATCCATGGACCACATTTGGGAAGGGAGCCTGTAGTGCAGGGTACTCCCAGGATGGCTGGGATCACCCCCTGGGTCCTGCTGCCACTGCCCTGGAAGTCCGCAGACTCCACGGCGGGGATTCTCCTGGGGGAGCCGAATGGACACATCACAGTTCTCTGCGCCCTTCTGATCTCAGTGTTTCTGAACTTGGCAGGGCCCATGTGTTTCGGTGGATGGGTTTCTGTGCCACAGCACGTTTGCTTCGATGGCGTGTCTTCTAATATATGACCAGGGGTAACTGATTGATGTTATCCGGGTGAACAAATCAACGAGGAGGTCAGGGTGCATGTGTCCGTGTGCACACATGTGTACCTGCAGGCAGGAGGCATGCTGCACATTTCTCTGATCCTACAAAGAGCGACCCTTAGAGGCCAGGATGGCAAGCCTTGGTCTCGTGTCCTTTGGACATGTTGTCAGGAGAGACCAGTCCCTGGAGAAGGACAATCATGCTCAGTCAAGCGGAGGGGCAGCGACAAAGAGATGGACGGAGGGATGGAGGGATGGATGGACGGACACTTCCTACTACAATGAGCAATCATGAGCAATCATGAGGCGGGCGCAGGACAGGGTAGTGTTTCCTTCTTAGTCCGTCGTGTCGCTGGGAGTCTTAACCAGCTGGACAAAACGGGCAACATCGAACTAATGAGGGTCACCACAGCTATTGGAATGCACCCCACCTCCCACCACCAGGATGTGGACATCTCTTGCAGACGCCTTTTGGGCAACTTCGGACAAGGAGTGCGTGTATATTCCACCACCCAGCCACTTCTGTAGTGCCCACGACGTACCCACTGGGAAGCCTGGCAGGTCTCCACTGGAAGAGGTAGGTGAGTATGGCTCTGCCAGGCCTGTCTGGAACAGCCAAGCCTGTGGTCAGCAGAATGGCCAGGAAGGGCTTGTTGACTCTCCAGAGAATGGGGTGTTACACAGCTGTGAAAGTGAGCAGTTTAAAGCTACACGTGCCAAGACAGATGAATCCCACAAACCTAACAGGGAACAAGGAGCCTCTGGTGGCCTAGTGGTGACAAGTGGGGCCACTCAGCGTGAGGTCGGCAGTTTGAAACCACCAGCCGCTCCTCGGGAGAAAGACAGGGTTTCTGCTTCCATAAACAATCACCATCTCAGAAACTCACAGGGGCATCCCTGTGGGGCCGCTCTGAGTGGACAGTCCCTTGATGGCGGTGAGTTGGGTTTGCTGGAGCTTAGAGCCCTGCAGTGCAGAGGGTTAAGTGTTGGGCCACGCATAGGCAGAAAGATGGGCAGTTCAAACCCTCCAGGGTCCCTAGGGGGCTGGGGTGGACTTGACAACAGTGGGGGTGAGTTTTTAATGCGGAGTAAGAGGCCCGCTGGAGGTAGTGGCAGCGGTGAAGCGCTTGCCAATCACCCAGAAGGTTGGCGGTTCAAACTCACAGTGGAGGTGCCTCTAAAGACAGGCCTGGCCATCTGCTTCGGACTGGACACAGCCTGGGCAGGCCTCGGGCGCTGCGCATCCTGCCCCGCACTGACAGGCAGGCAGCCGAGAGGTTAAACAAGCAAGGAGGACGTGCAGCTGCCGGGCCGCCCGGCCGCTCTGGTTCCAAGGCAGGGACAGCGAGTGTCCTGAGAAGGGATTGATGAACACATCTTGCGCGCCCGCGCGCGCGCGCCCGGGGAGTGGGAGCAGGGTGGCGCGCGGCTGCTGCAGAGAACTGGGCGTGTGCCCGTCTTCCCTCGCGGGCCACCGGCATTGCAGCGAAGGAACGAAGGCATCGCGCCCGCCCGGCTCATTGTGATTCTGCAGGCCCTTCTCGGGCCAAGCCTGCGGGCTGTTGGCTCATATACTATCCTGTCTTCGCCTCTGCAGTGCTGCCTGGGCTGGCGGCGTCCCGGGAGGAGGGCGCCCGCTCCCAGCCTCCCTTGCTGTTGGGGGTGTGGTGCCCGCAGCTTTTGAGGAGCGCTCCAAGGGGAGGGGGCGGGTCCTTTTGCTCGTCACATGGAGAGGGCGGGAGTGGGGGAGAGTGAAGTTCAATGGGTTGACCGCACACTGAAGATCCGCGATGCCATGATGTGTGTGTGTGTGTGTGTGTGTGTGTGAGACATTCCAACTCTATCCCTTCTCAGCTTCTATCTCTTCTCAGCCACGCCACCATGCCGGGGGTCCCCGGTCCTCTCTGCGCCTCAGTCTCCTCTCCTGTAAAATGGGGAGAACGCTAGGAGGCCGGCTCTTACAGAACATGGCACGGAGAGGCCTTAGCACAGCCTCACGCAGGGGTGGGGCTCCCGGAAGCTGTTCTTGTCCGCCGTGGGGCCGAGGGCTGGAGGATTCAGATGGGTCACGTACAACCCTGTTGTGACCTGTCCTCAAGAAGCTCACAGACTCATCGGGGGGTGCACTGTGGTGGCAGCCCGCCCTGTGGCAGAGGCACCTTCGCGCGTGGTGTCATCCAGTTAAGGCTGACGCACAGCGCTGTCCTGTGGATTTCTGGGGGACTGCAATGGATTTCAGGAGTAGAAAGCCAGTCTTTCTCCCTCAGAGCTGCTGGGGGTTTCGAACTTTCGACCTTGCAGATTTACAGTCCAAACTTGTAATTGCTACACCGCCAGGGCTCCTCTGGGATCCGGGGGCGGGGCCACTCAGATGACTTGTCAATTCCACAGCCCCAGGGGCGGGCAGGTGGGTCATGAACACACTGTCCTGGGTCAGCAGCTCCAAATTCATCCAATTCTTCTGCAGGGGCTCCGTGGTGCTGTCCGTGGGTTTGAGAACTCCTCTGGTCACGCTGACGTCGTGTGGTGCTGGTCTTCCCAGGCCTCCCTCTCTGGGTGTCTCAGCCAGGGCTCAGGAGGGATTGCCATGGGCAAGCCATGAAGAGGGACTCCACTGCTCCCCAGAAATGTGAGCGTTTTGAGGTGGGTTCCCCCTTTTCCCCATTCCCCTACCCAATGACAAGGAAGTTAAGGGGCTCAACTCAGGAGTCCACTCGAGCATGAAGGGTGAGGCTGGGGTGTGAGTCCCGATGGGAGCTCTAGGAATCACTTAGGAAATAGGTACAGCAGAATGGGGGTGGTGCCAGGGTGGAGGGTGGGAGGGTGTACGGTGCAGTCTGGGCAGAGAGAGGTTGTCAGGGAGACTTCCTGAAGGAACCCTCATCTTAACTCTGCCTGAAGGATGTGTTGGAATTGACAGCTGAGAGGAAGGGGGTCAGGGAGGTGTGAGGAAGAAGTGCATGGTGAAGAGAGGCCAGGGTCCTGAGTTTGAGTGCCTGAATGCAGGGCTGAAACCCCACTGGTTAAGTCAGAGATGTGTGTGTGTGTGTGTGTGTGTGTGTTAGTAATATCAGGGGTCAAGTCAGATGGGATTATTTAGATCCAGTAGACCGGTGGTTCTCAACCTTCCTAGTGCTGTGACCTTCCCATACAGTTCCTCCTGTGGCGGTGACCTCCCAACCATAACATTATTTTCATTGCTACTTCATCACTGTCATCTTGCTACTGTCATAAATCGGGCCACCCCAGTAGAAGAGTCATTTGACCCCTCCCCCCCCAAGGGGTCACAATCCACAGGTTGAGAACCGCTGCAATAGACCAATGATTTGTTGGGAAGAACACGGAGAGCACCATGGACAGCAGGAAGAGCAGACACATCTATCTCAGAAGACGTACAGCCAGCATGCTCCTTAGAAGCTTGGACGGCTAGACTTTGTCTCAAGTACTTGTCAGGAGAGACCAGTCCCTGGGGAAAGACATCATGCTTTGCCAAGGACAGGGGTGGCAAAAAAGAGGAAGACCAGTGACCACATGGATGGACACACTGGCCACAGCCGGACGTAACTGTGGTGAGGATGGGGAGGGACCAGGTGGCATTTCCTTCTGGTGGCCGTAGAAAGAGCTGCTATGAGCCGGGCACCTCACAATAACAACAAGGGACCAGCCGGGCCTCAGGAGGGTGCACAGGGTCTGTAGTTCACTGCCAACAGGAGGTGGGCTGCTCAACATCCCCTCTCCCTCCAGCAATGGCAGACAGAAGCAGGCCTGGAGGTGCCAGCTAAGAGAGCCCTGGGGAGCTGGGTTCCTCCTGCGGCATCTGGAATCGCTGCGAGTCAACACTGTGGGGCATGGGGCTCTGGCTTTAATAAACCAGTCCCGAGTGAGCTTCAGAGCTGTGGGCCCCAGTGGTGCTGTCGTGGGGGCCTGCCCGGAGGGATGGGTGAGCTCGTCCAGTCTCAGCCACCGTGTCTCTCACCTGGAGAGAAGGAGGTGACCCGGACATGGTGGGTCAGTACGTGCAGAGACGTGAGCAGCTGTGAGGTCAGCATCAGCGTGAAGCCGGGGCCTGTGGGTCCATCCTGCATCCCTGGTGGGAGCGATCGAAGCATGCCTAACCCCCTCTGTGACAAAGTGCCAGAGGCCTGTGCAAAGGAGCGGGCTGGCCAGGCTGGGCACCTTTTCTGTGTGAAAGCAGGTTAGACAAAGAACCAACTCCGTACAAATGTACCCCACCCCCCACCCTGGACAGGCAGCTGCTCTGAAACTCACTAGCCATGTGGTTCTAGGTCCATCATCCCCTCCCTCTGAGCCTGTCTCCTCCTTTGCTCATTGGGGACAGGTGCTTGTGAAGGGGAAGGAGGCAAGAGCCTGGCTAGCGTGAACAGTTTGGTAACTGGCTGCTCCCCCCTGAAGCAGAGTGGAAGAGAAGCACTGTCACGCTGCCTCCGTGGAGATGGGGGTGGGGATGGGGGTTGGTGCAGGCCCACAGGGGTCTCAGTGGGACAAAGTAGAATTGCCCCCATGGGTTTTCATAGGAGCAGGGTACCAGGCCTTTCTCACGTGGGATGGCAGGATGGCTTTGAAAGGGCATCTTTTGGCTAGTGGCAGAGTGGTTAGCCATCTGCCACCTGGGTTCCATGGAGCAAGCCCCGTCTCTAACACAGGGATTTGTTGTGAGTTGGGTGGGGGGAAGGGCTGACTCATGGCAGCCATGAGACCTGCCCATCCAGACTGCTCAGGGCTGGGGGAAATAATGCTCCCCAGGGGAGAGCATTGCTCCCCGGTTCCACTCGAGGAGAGCCAAGGCCCGGTGGCAGCACAATCCTCCCAGGCATTTCCGTTTTTGCAGACTCCACCGGGATCTCTGATCACCGGGTCTCTTCCACGCTCAGCTCCTTGGCAGAGAACCAGGCCAGAGCGGTCAGACACCGCCTACACCACAGACCCATACCGGGGTGGCACAGTCACCCTCGGCCTGTGACTGTTCCTGGCTCTGCCTGTGGGACCAGGGCCAGCTCCCTCAGAAGGCTGCGTCCACCTACCTCCACCTCATCTGCTCCGAGACTCCCACACCGGTCATGTCGGTGTCAACAGTGCCTGTGTCCTTTCTCTGGGCCTCACCTTGGTGCACGGGCTTCCTGACAGCTCTCCTGCCCCTCTTTATGGAAGCCCAGGCCCTTGTCTGGATGTCGGAGGGCAGAGTGACAGCCCGGGGTGGGAATTCATAGGCCAGGCTGGGGCTAGGGCTGGGCAGTCCAGGTAGAGGAGGTCCTGGCACTCAAGTTTGTGTGGGGGCAACCTGAGCCCCCTGCAGACTTGGTCCTCTGTGAGGGAGGGGATGCCGGGCCAGTGCCTGGGTGTGAGTTGGTATCTTCCGTCGTTAGAAGGGATTGCTAGGGCTTGAATTGTGCCTCTTCACCGGCCCCCAATCTGTGTTAGAATTCTCACCTGTATGTGTTTTCTTTGTTAAAACGAGACCATCCTTGAGTCGAGGAAGCCAGACTCTGCCCAGGGGCTGATTCTGACTTGGTGACCCCAGAGGACAGGATAGAACTGCCCCTGCGAGCTTCTGAGACGGTCACTCTTTATGGGACTAGAAAGTCTGATCCTTCTCCCATGGAGCAGCTGGAGATTTCAAACCACTGACCTTGTGGTTAGCAGTCCCGTTCGTAACCCACTCTTGCCACCGGGCTCCGATATCTGAGCTGCTATTGTTCGGTGCCAGTGAATTGGTTCTGACCCAAGACGACGCCACGACCCCTGCACACCACCACGAAACACTGCCCGGTCCTGTGTCATCCTCACAATTCTTCCCTTGCTTGATCCCCTTGTTGCAGCCTGGATCCGTCCTTTATCTGTCTCCTTGAGGACCTGCCTCTTTCCCTCTGGCCCTGAGTCGCTCGGGTTCTAAACTGGATCACGTCTGAGCTGCACAAAGGCACCCTGGACCCAATATAAGCCCGGGAAGAGCAGAGAGCCAGGAACTCTCAGGGTTACCGAAGCGGAGGGCTTCCTCAGAGCTAGACTGGAAGCCGCGAGGATTTCCAGAAAGCAAATTTCTGTTTTTGAAAACCACTCCTGTTGTGGTTTCGCCCCGGCAGCTCCAGGCAATTGAGATGGGGGTCAAGTGGAACTTGGTGGGGTGCTGGGGAAAGGATTCTATAGTGGCTGGGCTCAGAGAAGTTCTTCTGTCGCTATGAAACCAGGGTCCTTGATTGACGCCCCCCCACCCCGATAGCCCAAAGCTCCTGCTCCCTCCCCATTTACCTCCAAGATCACTCATCTGCAATTAATCGCTGCCTTGCGACAGTGCTTATAGTGCTGTCTGGTCTTGTTATTTCAAATTCCATGGGTTTGCGTCTCATTTTCCTAATAGAATCCCATATGCCTCTAGGTTAGGGACTGCACTGTCTCTCCAACTCCCCGCCCCCACCCCCTGCAGTGGCTATGGGAGATGAGAGACTATTTATTACAACCCCCTATCTGCCAGTACTTTACCAAGCTGCTGATTCAAGATCCCATTTAGAGATGAGGAAGCGGAGGCTCCTGGAGGTGGACCCCTGTAAGCCGCTGCCTCTCACAGAGGCTCAGCATGGCCAGAACCCCTGGGCACTGGGGCCTTGGGCAAAACAGCTGCCTTCCTTCAGAGAGAGAGGATAACGTGCCCCACTTCCCTGCCTCCTTTCTTGTGAAGATGAAATACGTGATGATACGTTCTGATCTCTGAGAACAGGGCAGGCAGTGGGCGCTGGCCTCATTCCTTGCTATACGTCCTAATAAGGAATTCTGATTAATTGTCCCTGTAACTATGGGTGGAGTGGAAGGACGGGTCAGATCGTGCCCAGGTGTGAGGGGTTGCACTCTCCCAAACAGGAGTCCTGATGACACAGTGGTTATGAGACGCGCTGCTAACCCAACTCTCAGCCGTCCACAACCCCCCGGTTGCTCTGTGGGAGAAAGACGAGGCGCTTGACAACCTCAGGAACTCACAGGGAGCAGCGCTACCCTGTCTCACTAGGAGCCGGAGCCAACCTGATGACAGGAAGGTTTTGTTTGTTTCTTTGTCCCCCAATCCGTGTTGGATCCTAAGCCCTGCGTCTATGTATGTGAGCGCGTTTGGAAACAGGACTGCTTGCGAATGACAAGGCAAACGCAGTCCTGTTCTTTACTGTGGTGCTTTCTGTGACGATGGGCGTGGAGAACAGAGACACCAGGCGTTAGTTAGGAAGACCAGCGCAGGTGTGGGGAAAGAGAGTTCTTGAAACTTCAAACGCCGACCTCCACCCCACCCCCACCTCGCCCAGCCATGATGGATCACACACAGAAAGGCAAGTTGACAACCTTCTCTGGGCCAGGCCCTGGGCTGAGGGTGGGGATGGGGGCATACAGGGAGACTCACGGTCTGGCCAGAGGAGCAAACCCAGGGACTGAGGGCTACCGTGCATTGGGGCTTGGAGGTGGATGAGCATTTAGGAACCTTAGCTGCTATTTGCAAGTTTGGGAGTTCGAACTCATCCAGGGGGCAGCTTGGAAGCAGGCTTGGTGACGTGCTTCCCAAAGACTAGCCATGGGAAACTCCATGGAACACCAGGTTCAGAACTGCCTGGCAGGGGGGTACAGTGAGGTGTGACAAGGCAGGGGAGGGCAGGAGGGGGGTGTCCAGTGGCCCCCAAAGACAGCCTGCATCAAGTAGGAAGCAGTAGGGGAGACATCCAGGCCGCCACTGCCTCGCCACCACAATCCTCAGGGGTGGGGTGGGAGAGGGGCTTTTGGGGGAGGGTGGGGTGGGAGAGGACAGTTACAGAGAGAAGGTGGTGCTGATCCAAACCCAGACCAAACTCACGGCCATCAAAACCACGACTGCTCTCCCTCATTGCTGTTGGTGGTTTCAAACTGCCAACCATGTGGATCGTGACCCAGCTAGCAATCACTGCACCACCAGCTGATGCACAGAGTGCCAAACCCAGGCTGCAGGGGGCAGCGCCAGTCACCGAGGTGTGCTTCGGAGAGAAGGTTCTTGGCGGGGTATGGGGAGTGGGTGGGGTGGGGGTGGGGGTGGGGGATTTGAGGGGGCACTCCCACCCTGGCTGACGAAGAATGGGGTCTAGACAGCGTGACGGCCCCTGCCTCTGGCCCGCAGTCGGCTGGTGGAAGCAGCACTTCTGTCACCAACAGAAGGCAAACTGTTTGCCTTTCTGTCATTTGCAACAATGTGGTGTTGTGATAGACTCTGGAATCTGGAGATAAATGTTTAATAAAAGGATTCAATTGGATATGATGTTGGAATTTAATTAGCTCTGCTATGCACAGAGGGCTTTGTGGGCCCTTCAATTAGAAGCTACTTAAGGGTCTTGTGTGTGTGGCTTCTCCAAGCACCGGCTGGGGGATGCTGGGGGCAGAGATGGCACCTTCCCTCACTTCTCTCCCCCCCCAGCCTGTCCACAGCAGAGTCCCACTCAAAGGCCTTGCTTCTGGCAGCTCTGGTGGGGGTTAGGAAGAAGCGATCCTGACCATTTTCATGCTTAGGCACCTGCTGGGATCAGGCCTCGAGGTCTGACAGTCGAACAATGCACATAAACCTGCCCTCCCTTAGAGAGGCTCAAGGACTCCCGGAGGAGGTTAGTCTTGAACAGGGGAGTGTCTTTAAGCCCACGTTCCCCTGGAGCCTAGGGACTTGGATGGCAGGGCTGCTGGAAACTGGTGACCTGTGCTTGCAAAGGGTTTAGGCCCTCGGCTGTTTCCTCAAGGTCCAAGCCTACTTGGAGGTGCCTTGGAAGAAAGAGCTGGCGATCTCTTGAAAGGCAGCCATGAAAAACCCAGCCCACTGCCACCCAGTCAATGCTGACTCAGAGCGACCTTGTTGGAGAGAGAACTGCTCCTCAGGGGCTCTGAGGCTGTAAATCTTGAGACTGTGAAGATGAGCCTCATCTTTCCCCTGCAGAGTGGCTGGTGGGTTTGAACTTCCACGCTCTTGGCAGCTCAGGGTGTAACCCATCCCACTACCAATGTAGGGCGGCGGGACGCCTGCTGGCCAAGTATCCCATTCCCCACACTCTTCTGTCCCCTCCCTCATCTTTGGGACCTTCCCAGGACTAAAGGGTTCACGCCAGGCGAGCCAGGAGTCCCAAGGATAAGATTTCAGCACCACGGCCAGCGCCCGCCCGCCCTGCCCAGCAGGCTTCTTCCACCCAGGCTCCAGCCAGTGAACAGGACAGCCATCTGGCCATCAAGAGAGCAGAGATCTGGCGGCTTTGAAAACACCCACCCCCCTTCGCATCTGGTCTCAAGAAATGACCTCCGTGAGCCCCGTGTTAATGCTCTGAGCCTGGTTTGTAAGTGGGGTTCACAACACCTACGTCCGTACACAGGTGGGAGGATTCAGGAACACCGACGCTGTGGTGCTTTCAAGGTGTAAGGTTCCCACGCTAGCATCAGGCTCCCGCCACCCAAGCTCGGGTATCAGTGGGGTGAGGTGAAGCGGCGCCTAAAGAAGACTTTACCACCCGGAGCCAGCTCACAGGGTTCGCAGTCTAGCTCTGCCACTTGAAAGACACCCCCATGGGCACCCCAGGGCACAGCTCAGTGTCTGAGTTCTTTTTGTTTCATCTGAACAGTGGGGTAATACCAGGCCTGGGCTCTTGGAAGGACAGACATCGAATCGACTTATTGAGTCACACCTGGCGCAGGCTTAAAAAGCAGACAAACCGGTTGCCCCTGACTCATGGTGACCCCACACGGACAAGAGTAGGACTGTGCTCCTGTGTGGTTTTCGGAAGTAGATCACCAGCCCTTTCTTCTGAGGCACTGCTGGATGGACTTGTCCCATCACCCTCTCGGTCACCAGCTGGACGGCCCGTCCAGGGACTCTTGGCGCACAATTCTTCTTCTCGCTGCCTTCAAGTCAGTTCCAACTCGCAGCAATGCTACAGGCCGGGGTAGGACTGAGCCTGTGGGTTTCTGAGACTGCAGCTTTTGATAGGAGCAGAAACCCTCATCTTTCTCCCTGGGAGCTTTCAGATTCCATCAGCAGTCCAACTCATGGCCCATGATGCCACTGGGGTTCCTGGGCACACAGTAGCGTGTGATAAGTGCTAGCCTACTGTTCATGGCTAAACCGCCTGGCACATCTCACCACCCTTGAGCAGATGCCGACTGGAGAAGCCCCTCCAGGACAGGGTAGAACTTTCTGGGGCAGTCACGTTTCCGGGAATAGACAGCCCCGTCTTTCTGCTTCAGAGCGGCTGGCGGTTTCCAACGGCTGACCTCGTGCTTGGCAGCGCAGCATGAAGCCTCTTTGCCACCAGGGCACCCAGGGCTGGCGCAGACTAGGCGCTGAATAGACGGCAGCGACTCCAACCCCTTGGAGAGTTGTCTTCCACGGCGGCCCTGACTTCTTGGTTGCCTTTCTCATCCAACGCGGGCCCCCATCCCCCTCCCCCCCCATTTGCCACTTCCGCAAATCTCACAGCACCGAGAGCCAAAGCTCCTGCCCTCATCCCTCCTCACGGCCCTGCGCCTGCTTAGGTGGCTAAGACCATTGTCCACTGTAAGCACACATCATATGGCCAGAGAGCAGGGGCTCCTTGATCCCCATTAAGGCACCACTCATGCTCCCCTCCTGCCTCTGCCCCTGCTCAGTAGGCACTCCACTGATTTCAAACCCATGAGTGAGTGCTGGAACTCAGAGCAGGAGAGCCTCTGTCCTCTGTGACAGGATGCCTTTTGGCAAGGGCTAACTGGCCAGGGGCAGTTTAATGGTTGTGCCTGCCCTCTGGTGAGCACGGATCCTCCAGGTGTGCCATGCTGGGTTGCTGCCCTAAGAGTTGCCAGCAGAGGCTCCCCCCCTCCAACCCAAAGAGGATTCCATTGTCCCGCATGCTTGGAGGAGATGGGGTTTAGTCAAGTTAAGCAGGCTTTCTGACTGCGGGCTTTTTAAGAACCTTCCAGATGATAACTGCATCGTCCAGCTCAGACTTTTCAAAATTTCCTCTCTTTGCTCCAGACTGCCCCGTCATCATGGGTGGGTATGCCCCACCTCTCCCAGGCCTACCCCCTCCAGTGCGGCTCATCCTTTGGAAAACAACATCTGCCTGCTTGGCCTGGGGCCTTTTGGTCTAGTTTGACACCTTGTCACCACGGACCACTCTTCCTGTGGCCCTGTCCCCTGGTGTCCGTGACCCTGTGGTTGTGGGCCTCTCTTTCAGACGCCCTTTCTTCCGATTATCTTGTCGGTGTGGTGGCTATGGGCCTTTCCCTGGGTCTGTTTCTTGACAATCCTGGGAGAGTCTCAACTCAAGACTCGTTCTCATCTCCTGATGACTCTCTCGCAAACCCTCATCTTCCGCCCCACCCTTTCTTACCCCTGATGTTACAGGCCACCTGGAGCTCAGTCTAAGTTCATTGCCTATTCCTACCCTCCACCCCCACCCCAAACAGTCCTCTTCCCCGATGCCCTCCCTGAATCCACACTGACTTCACTCATCTGGTTTCCTGTGCTGCGGACCTGGGAGTCATCCTTGAAAGCTACCTTGACACACCTGCCCTCATCAAATGGACAGTACTTTAATGTGCCGTAAGCCATCCGTACAGAGCCCTAAGGCACTGTAGTTCCATGTTGGGCCATTAGCCACAAGGTCAGCAGTATGAAGCCCTCAGTCTCTCCACGAGAGAAGGACGAGGCTTTCTGTCCACGTAAAGAGAACCATGAAGGACAAAGCTGTCTCTGTGAGGGGGGCATGTCCACCTGCTTTCAAGGAAACCCAAGCCATACAACGGTCGCTTGTGCATGATGCTGCTGGAGAAGGCTAGGGGAAGTCCCTGGACTGCTCAGATGACAACTGAGCCGTCTTGGAAGAGGCATGGCCAGAGTGGTCCTGACAGAGGAGGAGGGTGAGATTTTTGTCCGGTATACTTAGGACAGGTTGTCATGAGAGCGATCCCTGGAGAAGGACTTCGTGCTTGGTCAAGTGGAGGGGCAGCGAGGGGGAAGGAAAGCCCTTGGGGAGACGGATGGACACTGTGGCTGCTACGATGAGCGCGAGCACGGGGACTGTTGTGAGCGTGGGGCAGGACCGGGCCGTGTTTTGTTCTACCGTGTACGTGGGTCAGAACCAACTTAATAGTACAACAATGACAATGACAACAACAACAACGTCACAGTCTTGAAAACGCACAAGGGCAGTTCTCCCCTGCCCTAGAAGGTCGCTGTGAGTCTGCATCGATCCCTCGCTTTGAGGGAGCCTGTTGAGTGTCCTTTGTAAACCATCCAGGCCTTACGCAGGCCAGGCCACCGTCAGCTCACGTCCTCCACCCCTGCGGCCTTCCAGACACAAAGGAACCAAAGGCTGCCCAGTCTGGTCATCTCCGGGATCTCTTGGGACTGGCCTGTTGTGACCCCGCAGGGTGCTCCTGGGCTGATTCTTTAAGTAGATGCCTCCCACCATTTCTGCAGACCCACTCTGCTCTGCCCTGCCCTCTACAGCCATCGACACAGCAGGGTTCAGAGGTGAAATTGGTTCTGTCTCTTTCATACCTGGAGAGCCTCAGTGCCCCGCCATGGCCTCTGAGGCTGAGGCTCCAGGACCCTTCGCCTTCTGACCACTGTCTACTCCCCTCCCGCCACCCCGAACTGCTGCCAGAGGACCCACAATGCACCACGCTCGCTGCCCCCATCTCTGCTGCGCGTTCTGTGTGAGCTTCCCTCCTCGCGTCCCCCAAAGCGTCTTCCTCTCCATCCACGTGCCGGCGTGGGGGTGGGGGCGGTCTCCTGCCACTTCCTCAGCACTCAGTGTACACAGCCCAGGCCACCCCCAAACACAAGCGGGGTGCCCTCCTCTGTTTCCCACGGCACCCCAGGCTCCTCCTCCATTTCACACAGCCCGTTGACCGGCGTCCTGACTCTGCTCCTTCACTGAACTGCTTTGTTCGTCCCTCTGTCCCCGGTCGCATCTCAGGCCCATGACGGTCTCCTCTGGGAGCGGGCAAGACGAGCAGGGGAGATTTGCCGTGGGGACGCTGTCACCACCGTCAATCGTGCAGCACTTCCAGCTGCTACAGAGGGGCTTGTGGTGAGACGCTAGCGCAGCTCTTGACCAACACCAGGACTGAGGGCTTTCTGTAGTGGCCACCGATCATGGGCACCTCTGACCTATGGCAGAGACCCACTGCATGGGAACGGGGAACTTGGAGGCTGGAGGCAATGCAAGCTCCCCCTCTTTCCCTGCCACCCCTGGTCTCCTGTGTATTCTGTTGTCCCTGAACCGTGCCAGATTGCAAGGGCCTTTGATACTGGGCCCTGTGATCAGGTTTGTCTCCTGTGACTGGCACTAGAGGATGTTTCCCCTCAGAACAAGGACTGAGTTGGGATTTTGGCTGGTTTGTCATCTCACCCGACTGCCCAGCTCTGGGGCATGAACGACGCACGGAGGGCAGCAATGCGTCGGCAGCAGTGTGCCCACTCTGGCATAGAAGTCGGCGCCAGCGTGGTTTCGAACCTAGGAAGCGAGATGAGGCCGTCGGATTCCTTTCAAGGGCCACCCTTCTCAGAAGCCCCCCTGGAGCGTTTAGAGGCTGGACTCGACGGGAACGCAGTGGGTTTGGTTGGACGGGACGTCATCGCCTGTTGAACTCGGCCCTGTTCTCCCGGGCACCATGTCCCCTGGCTTTCCTTTGGCATTGGCAGCAAGGTTACCTGCTCTCGCCTCTCTTCTTGACCCCCGGACGCTCTGTGAGTGGCACGGGGAGTCCTGTGCCCTCGGAGGGAGCTGTGAGGGGCTGCTCCTGACCTCCAGGCAGGCACGCGCATGGCGTGGTGGATGCACGCGCAGCGTGGAGTCTGCCT
Organism: Nesogale talazaci; assembly: GCA_004026705.1. Classification (NCBI taxonomy): domain Eukaryota; kingdom Metazoa; phylum Chordata; class Mammalia; order Afrosoricida; family Tenrecidae; genus Nesogale; species Nesogale talazaci. Next base: position 17,131 of record PVJH01031497.1, read on the forward strand.
TACCAAGAGGCAACGCTCTAGAGGAAGACAGCCAGTGGGGTAGTTCTGGTGCTGGGTCAGGAAGAAGCAGAGTTGGGGGGTCCTGGGGATGTGGAAGAGGGAGCCTAGTCGACTCTGAGGTCGAGAGTCGTGACTGAGGACAAGCTGGGACCTGGGGTGGCTCTGAGGTGCTCGGCAAAGGGCCTGGTGTGTGTGTGTCCCTTCCAGTCTTCTAGAGCCCTGGGAAATTTAGTCCTATATTTGGTCTCCACATCTCATCTGTGGATCTAGACAGTCTTTCCTTGGGGGAAGCGACACACATGTTTAATGAACATCAACGGACAGCAGGTACACAGACGCAGTATCAATGAAGTCACAGTGTAATTGGACTCTGTCCCAACGGGGCCGCACCTGGGGGAAGGGACATGCCTTAGGAGCAGACGGAAGGGGTCTGAATCTTGGCTTAGCTACTCAGCACCGGGTTAGCAAATGACCCAATCTGTTGGAGCTTCCGCTTCCTCATCTGAATAGACATGCATATTCAGAACCCCCTTACAATGACAAAAAGCAGGAATCAATGTGCAACCCCTCTCTCTGGTACCTAGTAAGTGTCCCCCCAAAAGCACTCACCTCCAACCCCCTTGCTTGCCCTTAGATGGGCAAGGCCACACTGTGGTGGCATGGATTTGGGATTGGAAATCCACCATCCGAAGAGGGACTTCTGGCCTCCTCCCCTCTCAGCGGAGCCTCTCCGAGCCAGTTTGTCTACCTGTGGCACGAGATGGTCACTTTTGGCAGCACTTTTAGGAGAACCAAGATGGTGTGGGTTTGGAACCTGCCCCCAGTCGCGGTGCATGATGGTAACATCCAAACAAACTCAACACGCAAACTCAGCACGGAGCTGATGCCGGTGGAGAGTGGCCCCATGGGAGAAGACTGGCCTGCCCCTGTGGGTTTCTGAGACGACAACTCTTTAAGGGCGTCAAACAGCCTCCTCTCTCTCCTGAGAAGAGCTGGCGGGTCCAACGACTGACTTTGGGGGGCTAGCAGTTCACCACACCAGCCCCTGTGCCACCCAGACTCCTGGCAAGAAGCACAGGGCTGTGTTAAATGGATAGAAGGCAGGCTTTGAAAAATCCTGATATTTGAAACGCACAAAGATAGTCCTACCCCGGTCACCCTGACCGCTCCAGGTCCTGCACAGCCCAGCTGCTTGCCCTCTGATAAGCACAGGGGCGGCACAGTGTGCGTCTGGGGATAGTAGCTGATCAATAAACATGAGCCCAACGGCTGGCTTGGACTTGACCTGGCGAGGCGCCATCCTCGGTGGAGGTGGGGGCCGGAGGGGAGGGGCAGGTAATGAATTCCGATTTGTGTGCTGATGACACCTGGGAGCTCTTGGAGGGCCTCCAGAAGTCTGGGACGGGGACACTGCCAGGCCCTTCAGGGCACCTTTGCTTCCTTGGGGGTGGGGAGGACCAACCTCACTTTCCTTCCCCAAGAGGAGCCTGTCGCCATATGGCCCCGTCTTCAGCTGGACTGGAACCTGGGTGAAGCCCAGAGGAAGGCGGCCAACTGTACCTTCAGGGGATCCTTGGAGACAGCTGCTCCTCTGTCACCCACCAGGCCACAGAGGCTGCCCCAGCCTGCTGCCAGGTCTCTGCACTGCCCTGGCGATGAATGACTGGCTCTCCCCTACCAGGGAGACAGGTGGCATCTGGATGTGCCCCTGTCTTCCTCCGCTGTCCTGCTGGCCACCAGAGCTGGCCTGACTCCAGTCCTGACGAGCAGGATGGAATGAAACTGACGGGGTCAGGGAAGACCTGCCATCAGTATTGGACATCCCTGCTCTCCCTGGATGCCTTAGAGAGAGAGAGAGAAAGAGAGAGAGAGAGAGAGAGAGAGAGAGAGAGAGAAGCAACAGGGTGGCCTGGAAGTGGAGACAGAACGTTGAAAGAAGGGCCAGAACGCAACATTTAGGGAGGGCCAACTAGGCACCACCACTGTCCATCAAGGAATATATTTCAGTTCTCATGGATTGGGGAGGGGGGGTGGGAGAGGGCAGCGCAAGGTGATGGTCCCATGCTTTCTTTTTTTTTATGAGGACGGTGAGGCTGAGCGAGGTGAAGAAATTGCTGGAGTTCATGCCATGGGTGTGGGGCAGGATCTAGACCTGGGCTTTCTCAGGTGCCCCACCCCATACTTATTTTGCGGTGGGCATATTTCTCAGTCATGTGTTGGGCTCCTTCCAACCAGAAAGGACCCACCTTCTGGCAGATGCTAGGGGTGAGGTTTTCAGGCGCCGACCTCTCCGAAGCGGCCCCCTCGTCCTGTTTCCGAGTTTGTCTCATCGGGAAGCTCAGCTGTCCCCTGCCCCCACCACGGGTGACCCTGCTGCTTTTTGAAAGGCCCGTGGTGCCACTTCCAGCATCACCACCACATACCAGCCGCCTCCGTGGGGCCTGATGCTGGACCAGGGATGGGGAATAGTACAGGGACGCAGTCAATGGATAGAATTCTCCGAGCTCTCCAGGGGAACAGCTTAAAAAACAAATCCTGATATCTTAGCTATTAAAAGATAGTCACCCACTTAATACAAGTACAGAACCCAAAGAGATCACCAAGGTACAACAGATGGGATTCTACAAGTGGACTTCCAACAGACGCCACTGAGGGACCACAGACGAGGGTGTCTCATTGAAAGGAAAGGCTCGTCCAGGTTCACTGTGCTTTGGCTGACATGTGTCCAGCAATGGCTACGTGTCCACCAACTTTCTCAGTTTGAACAGTCTCAAAGTCCTCCAAGGAGAAGCCCCCCACCCCTATGGGGAGAAGTCCCCCAGGCCGTGAGCAGCCCTGTTGTCAGGCAGAATGCTCGGGCAGTGGATGAGCATGCATGCAGTTAGTTTAAAGAGGGAACATCTTCTCATTTCAGTTCCTTTCTGATCTGTTTGATAATTGTTCTAGGTTTTGATGTTTTCTGCTTTTTTAAAAAAAAGTTGATATTTTAAAAAAAAAACTCAATCATTCTTATGGTTATTAGATCTTGTGGCAGTCATGCACTCATGTGTCAATTTCATGATTGGGAAGGGAGGGGTAGAGTCTAGCCTGTTAATCTGGATATAGCCAATGAGACCTCTGTGTGGGCATGGCTTTCTCTGAGGATTCTTGGAAGTCTCGTGATAGTTCCCTCATGGAGATGAAAGACCATCTCCCCAGTTGTTGGGAGATGTTTGACTGACAAGACAAGATGGCAGCATCCGAGGAACTGGAGGAGCCGTAGGAGAAGCCACACGGCCTTACCCTGATGGAACCAGACTTCTGAAGCTAGAAAAGCCACAGAGAGACCCCTATCAGCAATGAGATGCTTCTACCACCAATGGATACTGCTGATGGACGCTGAGCCCTGCAAACGAGGAGCCATGAGGGGACCCCTGCCAGTGCCAGGATGCTTCTACTGCCGCTGAACACATAAGACTCTGCACCCACTGGCCTGTGATTGTCCTGGTGTCATTGCATAAACTTCGTGAGTTGGAGGAGACTTTATGGACTGGTTTCAGATGTATGGGCTGGTGTCATACTTATGACCTTGAATTGAAGTGGGTTGGGATGTTTTCTCAATGTTCCATTCCTCTTATATGTAAACTTTTCCCTTATACCCATATGTGTGTTTATGAATTTGTTTCTCTCGTCTACCCGAACGCAGATCTTATGCATGTTGTTCTGTCTCTGAAATCCAGGGCAAGTCAATCTAGAGAGATAGTAACTGGATGGATGGTTCTTTGGGGGTGTGGCAGGGGAGCTTGGGGGGGGGACCACGGGGGCTAATAAAAGTCCAAGAATGCAGAACATGTTCTCAAACGGACTGTGGTGATGCCCATCCGAGTCTTCTCGACAGGACTGAACTACGGAATGGACGATATGGGAATTGCATGCCCTTCAAACTGTTGAACAGGAGACCCCCATCCCATTCAACTTCAGTTGGGCGGAGCCCACCGGCCGCGTCGGCCTCTGCTCTTTGCTCCCTGGCGTGTGATGTTCAATTGGTGCATCTCCTGCCCGAGGGCCTTGTTTCTGTGAGGTCAGGTGGCCATGTACCGAGCACCAGGACATACGGACTCACCGTCCCTTGGACTTTTCCTCCTGCTACCACCAACCACCAGGGGGATGGTGTGTTCTTTCTAACTTAAGGATAGCCCATGGGGGAAAGAAGGGACTTTCTGGTCCTATAGAGAAGTGCAGTCTTGGAAATCTCCGGGGACGGCTGTCCCTGTACTCTGCACCGTGTCCCTGTGAATCGGCCTTGACTCCATGGCCCTGAGTTTGGTTTTGGCTGAAGAGATCCCAAGCTGAGGGTCAAATTGCCGTCATTTAGAGCGAAGACAGATGTGCCACCTGCGTGTGCTTATCTACCCGCCAGAAGTTAAACGCTGCTCACCTGTCCTCGGTGTCAGCACTGTGATCAACCCTCCTGCCCTGAGAGAGCGCGGAGGCTCTGGGCTAGAAGGGCCTCGCACCTCCCAAGCCCATTCTGCTTCAAGTGGATTTTAAATGATTGTCATCAGGGAGCAAACACATGTCGCCGCTGCCGGGTCACAGACACACTGGCCCTGCCTGCCGAGTCTATCAGGGGCTTCTCCATGGGTGACCCTACCTGCCTTTGGGGACTCTGCTCAGATTAGGCCAGGCCAGCCAAGGCGGGTCACTGGAAGCCCATCTTTCAGTGCAAGGCTTCCAAATCTACTTGCAGAGAGAGAGCGGCTACCTGGGGCAGCCATTCCTTCCTGACATGAGAACTGAAGGCAGGTGGCCTTCAGGGAGCCCACTGAGTGACACTCAGGTAACTGAGAACACAAACTCTGCTGCAAAGCCAGGTGCCCCATGGACCCCCAGAACAAACAGACCCGTCTCGGAGAGAGGGAGGGAGGGAGGGAGGACAGCCAGCATGCCCCTTGGAAGCTTTGTCTCACATCTTTGGACATGCTACCAGGAGAGACCAGTCCTGGAAAAGGAGCCCGTGTTTGGTGAAGCAGGGTGTTGGCGAAAAAGAAGGCGGCCCTGGCCGAGGCCCTGTGACAGAGACTGCAACCTGGGCTCAGGCTCGGCACCCACTGTGCAGATGACACGGGACCCGGGAGGGTTCCAGTCTGCTGTGCCTGTGCTTGCTACAAGTCAGAGGTGACTCGGATGGCACCTAGCCTCCACAGTCACAACAACTACAACAGCAGAAACAACAGCCGCAGCAGCAACAACAACAACAGCAGGCATCTTGGGAGAAAACAGATTCCTGCGTGTGTCCCCCTTTCTTTCATACAAGCCGCTGCCATCTAGAACATCTCTTCCCCCTCTTCCAGGAGAGAGCTGAGGGCTTAAGCGCAGCCTTAGGTCAGAGGAGCCCCAGGTTTGACTCCCAGCAAAACTTTAGACAAGCGACTTAAACTCTCTGTCTCGTGTCGTTCATCTGTGTGTTGGCCTTGGTGTGCCGTGTGTCCAGCTCCTGAGTCCATTAAGACAGGAGAGGGGGTCATCCACCTGGCCAGTGCTCACTTGCTGGCACCAGCCGAAGGAAGCACAGTGGTCACCACTATAATTTTGGGTTAAAAAGGGACTTAATGGTTATTGAGAGAAGGCCCGGCACCATATACCTTGATCCCATCAGAGACTTTTCCCCAGTTTGTGTCATCCCGTTTCCCTTTCCCCTTCTTTTGAGCCACCCCTTGCCCAGCCACAGAGACTCCCTGCCTCTCCAGGTTCTCATCTCATCTTCCCACTGTGGCTGTCATTTTGACCCCACGCATATGATTTTTTTTCAAGGAGCATAATGCTTGAGGCCAGTGATTGTTTCTATTTCTGACGTGAAACTATGCTTAGGTCTAAGAAGTCCGGGATTAAAGGTGGAAAAATGATCATGGTGGAGAATGTTTTTGCGATTCATGCAGTCAGTCCCCTTGGCTCCAGAAATTCTGGAGGGTCTGGAATGTTGAAATTCTGTTCCACAATTTCCCCCCCCCCCTTTGATCAGGGTTCTGCTGCAGGATCTGTGATCAGAATGGTCATTAAGGGTGCCATCTAGTCCTTCTGGTCTCCTGGCAAAGTAGGCCATTGTTCCTGGAGGCCATGAGCCCCACATTCCATGCCCCCCTCCTGGTCCTGTCTCTCTCTCTTCTTTTCTTGCTGTAGGTGAATAGAGACCAGTGGCTATGCTGTGACTTGTTCAGAGGCCAGGCTTGCCAGACCCCAGCCACAACTAGGAGGTGGAGCAGAAGCCCTCAGCAGGCCATTAGGTCAATTCACTGGGATGTCCTCATGAGACCGTGACCCTGCACCTCCAAACCCAAGAGCCACATGGGAGGAGGCCCGCCTGTGTCACTGATTGACCAACTCATCTCTGACATCCAGCTGGAGGCCAGTGAACCAAACCAAACACACTGCCGCTGCCTCCACTCGGTCTCACAGGGAGCCTACAGGGCAGGGTAGAACTACCTTTATGAGTTTCTGAGACTGTAACTCTTTGTGTGTGTGTGTGTGTGTGTGTGTGTGTGTGTGTTTCTTAATGTACTATTAACTGGGAGTTAATATATATA